>CAAE01014709.1:296340-323806 GCA_000180735.1 Tetraodon nigroviridis
CATTTAATGTGCTCCTCTCTGTAAGACCGTAAGCACGAACTGCGGCACTAATATAGCGGTAGACAGGCGCTGCAGATAGTTCTAGCAGTGTCAGACATAGTGACCCTTGGAAAGAGAAATGGGACACTCTCTTCAGTAACTCCCCTTGTCTGCTCAACTATGGCCTTCCATTAGCCAGAAAAAAAAATTGGCTATTTTTCAGGAAAGTGCAGCACTGCAGGTAGCTGATTGTGACATTTAGAGTTATTTATTTCCAAATTACTTTATTATTAAAACATTCCGCTAGTGCAATACTGACAATAATGAGACGGTCCAGGTGTTGTAGATAAACATTTCCAGTTTATTTTATTAATGTTAGAGAACAGCAGTATTATCTGCATTTTGTTTTTATACTTTCTAGTTTTCTGGAAAGAAAAGATTTAAATAAATATCTGTTCCTATTCAGACCTCCCACTGCATATGAAACAGAGTTGATTTACCATACCTTTTAGCCTGAATGCCATTTTATTACAAGGCAGGGCAGTTAAAGCTTGTCTTTAGCGTGCCCTGATTGGCCACCGCTGTAAAGGTGCATTGTGCAGAGCGGCTAATGTATGATCGAGGGTAAAGAAAAGTAATTATCTGTAAGTAGCCAAAATAAAATCTGGCCATTAGAAGTGAACGACGGGGCATTTGTCATTACTGTAATAACATCCACTGACCTTCACCGAGGCTGTTAATACTATCCGTAATATGGTGGAAGCCCCTGGACCTTCTCGCTGCTGAATCATCCCAGATCAATTATTCTAATATTTGTGTGGCAGTTTTGGTATCGATTAGCGCATCTACGCAGAGTGTGGCATATTCAGCCTTTTCATTTAATTAAGTCATTTTCAAAGCCAGACGGCACTTTGTTTTCATAAACCTTTGCCTTACCGACGCACACTTTCATTTGTGACAAATGTTTATCCACCCAGACTTTTATTGCTTGCTTCATTACTAGCTTCCTCATACCCACAGAAAATGTGCATCAGCAGGACATTTTGTTTTAGCTGGTACCTTCTGCTTTGCTACCATGTTTAGCAGCTTAGGTGTACTCCTGTGTGCTCATATGTATTGATCCGTTTGACAGTTTCATATTTCTGAACCTCAGATTACAGCTGATGTAGCACACAAGGTTTCTTTTTTTTTTTTTTAAATTTTTTTTAATCACACAGTAGCTGATTACTACATTTTCAGAACAGATTCTACAGTACATTCATTCAAGTCAAATTGTTGGTTATACTACATATCCTCCTCTTTGTACTCTTTGCTGTGTTAATGCCTCCTACGTCAGGAACCATCAATCCACACTTTTCTGTGTTGTATGCACAGCCAAGTGCCAAAGTTAATGCAACAATAAATTAGAAGTCTTGAAGAGCAGGTCACCTGCTTGTGATATTTTATTGTCAATATTTTGTTCCTAATAATGCTAGTTTAAACAACATTAAGCCCGTCAGACTGTAATTCTCTGTCAGATCTTCGAATCTAATCTACAAATACTAATAAAAAAACCCACATTTAATATTTGTGTAACTGGGTGCAGGATCCAGGCAGACCTTGGACCTAGCCTTAGCTTATCATGGACCTTTTATACATGCAGAAAGGAGGAAAGCAAAACTGAAATGATGAACCCGGGCCATTGATGTGACAGCTGTCCGTAATTTCAAATGAGAGTGCAAATAACTATTTGATCATACATTGTCCCTATAGGTGCAATTAGTGCTACATATTGGCCTTTTTTCAGCTCGGTCAGCAGAGTTGTAAATATTGATTTGCTCCATACCCATATATCCACTTAAATGCTGGACTGTCATATTTAGAATGTTTTTTATTGTTGTTTTAGTTTTATTAACTTAAGGTTATTAGGGAGAAGAGATGGTGGGATGTTCCGATAGGATAAAACAAGATGAGGATTTAGGTCCCATTGTAATGTAAAGTATTTTGATGGTTGTATTTTTTAGTTATTTTTATTAATTTACCTTAAAAAAGGAGAAGCATTAGGCCAGAAATTGAAGAGTAGCTCAGATTGCTGCCTCGTCTATGTGACAGGTGAGGCCTGAAGGACACTGATGATGTCAGACAGGACACTTACGCCGGACTCTCTCCTGGCAGTTATTTTGAAGAGGAGCTCACAGTTCCAGTGTCTCCCATCTCTGCATTATTTATGCTTTTGTCTCGACAATTTATCAGCCATTTTATACCTTGCAGCTTCATTCTACAGTACTTCTGCTGTGATGGAATGGGCTGCAGCGATGATAGCCTCTGAGGGAAGCCAATAACAGAAAATAGCAGCTGGTATTGATATCAGCAAACCGCAATGGACAAATGTGCCGCATAGCCGTCCCCGCACGCTGCCCGAAAACCTTGGCAGAAATCCATTTGCATCAAAATAGCTGGATGAAAATATATCCTAATGGGGAAAATGGTGTGCTGGCTCCAATTTCTTGCATTTGTATTTTTTTAGGACATAGAAGTGGCAATACATGTAGGAGTTGCACAGCAGCTGAATCGCTGATCAATGGCGGCTAATGAACGCAGCAGGAGTTCTGCTCGGTTTGCCTCTCGACAATGAGCCGGCTTCTCCGGAGAGCTCTTTTTCTCCTACTTTTGCCAGGAAAACACAGGAACCTTCATTGAAACCAACTGCCTCTGGGCTTAATTAACTACCATAGATAAACTCATAATGCAGATAAGAGGTGGCAGGGCAACGCCAAAAATCACACACAAGGAAAAAGCAAGCACAGGCGACTGGGACACTGGAATGATAAGGTGTGAATTTATAGAAGAAGTCACAACAACGAGTCAAAATTGCATATAATTGTATATATGTATACATATACATATATGTATATATATATATATATATACATAAAGCAGCACTAAAGTAATGATGTTAAACATGCAGATGCAACCAAACACACCAGTGAGCTGACAGCAGGTGTCAAGCAGCAGACCCATGTTTTTTGTTTTTTTTTTCCTGCTTTGTTCATGAGGCCAGATAGAAGCGCTGCGGTGATGATGAAGTTGGCTTTGAACCCGGCCAGCAGGTCACAGTCTTTGTCAGAGACTGTTAGCATCATCGCTTACCCTAACAGTCCCTTGGTCTCTTACCATTTACCTCCGTACCCACCACGTCTGAAGGAACAAACCACTTTGCCAGCGGTCGTCAAATTAAAGAGGGCCACTGCTGTTTCTCTTATTTATTCTGACTCGTCCGCTCTGAACTTCTTTGATTTTTCTTCCAAGGGAAGAGCAAAATAATAGCTGTTAAGCCTTAATTACTTGTTAGTCTCGTCGGCTCACGAAGATCCAGCATTTTAAAAGATCCTGGCTCACAACTGACAAAGGCAAGCGATCAACAACCCTGTTTGGTGGGGGAGAATTTACAGATATAGCAGAGCTGAATGGTAAACATACTGTTTACTGAATGGCAAGAAGGCTTTTCTGTGTAGCTTTTTTAAGTGGGAACACATGACATTGCTGACAAAAAGGGATAGGCCAATGAGAATTGTAATCACAGATGTATACGGTCAATTGTTATTTTTCTTTGAAGTGATTATACTTTTAAGAGATAGGTATGAGCAAATACTTTCAAGTTGCAAAAATAACCTTTCCTCTGACTGCTATTATTTGTAGCATCAGCAAGGTGTCATTTCTAAATTATAGCACACATTTTGACACATTTATATAAAAAAAAGTAATAGATGTTTTCTTTTTTAATATAAAGAAATCATACATAAAGTATGCGTGCAATCTGATTGTTTTGTCGCTGTCAGGCACTGACCTCTGCTCGTGCCCATGATGAGCTGAAGTAGGCACTAAAACAAGGTTAAGTGCAAGTTCACGGACATAAACATGTCCCGCAGCCATTTCTCAGCTCTGCTCAGCACAGACAACAGGGTTACGCTCACCTTCACACGGGAGCGGCCTGACTCTATCTGTGGATTTTGGCAGACCAAAGGATGGAGGCCTCGTCTTTCTGCCTCTGTGCTGATGGAAGTGTAGCATCTACAAGGTAAAAGGCAGGGTGAAAGCCAAAAGGGCAGCTAGTTAACTGAGGCGCCATCTCGGTCCTGGTCAGGAGCACTGCGATAAGAGATGATTGCATGGAAGCTTGAACTACAAGATACAATTTTTTCTCGTTTTTTTTAGTCAGCTCTATTCAGTAAACCACTGCTAAACCTTAAACCCAGAGTTGTGATTATTAGGAGCAGCTTAGCGCTGCAAACAGTACAGCAGTGAGAACATAGGTTTCAGGGGCTTTCTAATAGAGGTGGGAGCACATTTGTACAAGAAGTCCTGGGTAAATAACCATGTGCTGCTCTGGCGTGCTTACTCCCGGTGCTTCTGGAGGCACGTAGACTTCTCAGGTTCCCACCAGAGCCTCTTCAGATGCTCCTTCAGAGTGAAGTGAAGGATTGTGATTAATGCACTTCCACGTCTCACCTGTGCTCTGGTGGGGGGATTTTATAATTAACACCAGGGGGGCTGCGGGCTGCGTTTAGAGGTTGAGGGTGTGGTACCATAGCTGTTAAAAGAAAAACTGGTAGAGGTGAAAGTCTTCAGTAGCGTGCCCCATGCCACTGCTGTGGAATAACTACAGAGAGGTAACAGATGCCAGATGTCAGATGCCAGGCTCCAGTCTCATTGTTACTGGGATAAAATGGGAAGTACGGGGGGGGCGGGGGGCTGCAGCCAGGGCCGCAGGATTAGCGCATCACTCCGGGTTATTATTGTTATAGTGTGACCTTTGCAAATCATCAGAAAGGTAGACGACTGCACCTGTTCTTCTTCTCAGTCCTGGACGGGCCTCGTCCTTTCAAAAATCTTTTTTCTAATTCCAATAAAATATTTATAGAACACATTTTACTATATAAAAAGAGGAATGCATGTTTAAAAATAAATCAGATTTAACTTCTCCTGTTTTCCTTTTTTTTCTAAGTCAGAAATGTACTTACACTTCAGTAGTTTTGGGTAGCATTGCCTTTAAACTGTACAACTATGTTTCAAAAAGCTTGTGACAATAGTCTGGATTGGATTGGATTTAGATCAGATCTTTGTAATGGCCACTCCAGAAAATTGATTTTGTTATTCTAAAGCCACTTTGTAAACATACTGTTAGGCTGCTTGGGGTCATTGTCCAGTTGGAAAACTCTTTTGCACCCAAGCTTTTACCTCCTGGCTGATGTCTTAAAATGTTGCTTCAGTATTTCCGCATAATCTTCTTTTCTCATGACACTATCTCTTTTGTAAAGTGCACCAGTCCCTCCTGCAGCAAAACAAACCCACAATATTATGCTGCCATATTTCATATTTGTGATTGTGTTCTTAGGCTTGCAAGCTTCTTCCCTTAAAGTCCAAAAGTAACAATGGTCATAATGGCCAAAAAGTTCAATTTTAGCTTAATCAGACCATTAGACATCTCAAAAAAATAAAGCCTTTGTCTCTGTGTGGACCTGCAAACTGTATCTGGCTTTTTTCCATTTCTATTTTCTGGAGTAATGGTTCTTCCGGTGAAAGTGGCTTTTCAGCCTATGTCAGTGCAGAACACGTTTTCCTGTAGATGATTACGCACTCTTAGCAGCTTCAGCCAACATCGTCACAGTCTTTTGCCTTTTGCTCTTGGGCTGACATGCACATTTCACACCTAAGCAGGGTCCCTGGGACACAGAACCCGTTTCCTTCATAAGCAGTATTAATAGCTGTGCATTCCCATGGTGTTCATACTTGTAGACAACTGTTTGTACAGGTGAACAAATGTTGTCAATACACCTATCAGAAGCTTCCAATGACGATCCAAGGTAATGACATCACCTGGGCTTACCCATATTGTTTAAAGACATGACGTCAAATATTCAGTCCGTTTTTGCACACCACTTTTTAACTTTCATGACTCCATGAGCCTCGCTGCACGTCGCTGTGCACGACAGAACCTGGACGATTGTTGTTTTTCATCCTCAACCTTAGTAGTTCTCTTGTATTGCTAAAATATAAATGAATCTTTAAGTGCTATGGATCTACACTATCCATCCACCAAAGAATATTTAGTTATTGTTTATAACCGGGTTCACGTGTGTTGAAATTTAACCCACTTGCTGTCTTAATAGGTCTGAAGGAGATGGGGAAAAACCGTTTAGGAAGTTACCAACAGGGAGAATAAAATATGCCGCTTGCATTTCAGTGCAAATTAGGAAAGAAATGGGCACAATGTGGATTTCCAACGGTTCATTAGCTTGGATCCACCGTGCTGCTGTGTCTTCCACGTGAACAGCCTCCTATAGCTCCGCTAAATTAGTGTGCAATCTCAGAGACCTGCAGTAAATGAATCTGTCCATCAGCTCCCGTCTAAGGTGATGCAGGGCAAAGAACGTCTGGGCCCCGCCACGGCTCCTTAGACAAAGGGGTGAAAAAAAAAGTTTACTTTCTGAATGGAATATAAAATCTACCCAGAGTTTGTAAAAGCTGTTGCAGACTTCTGTCTAGGTAGATACTGCTTGGTTTTTTTCCTCCTGCTTTGACATGTTGGAGCTGTTAGCATCGCCCTGAGGGTTTTATCTAGGATTCATCGACATCACACGAGCTCGTCGTGCACCCAAAAACGGAGTAAAGCACTAATAATGAGCGTCAATTATGAAGTGGAACCTATGGAGCAGCCGGCAGGTATTTTTGTATTTTTTATATAATAAATTATTTGGATAGATGTGGTAGGTGCTTTAAAAAGAAGAGTACATGCACTCCTTCACAGTTTACCTTTTTTTTTTTTTTTTTAATTAGAAGTACAGCAGAAATCTTAAAGGAACACTGGAATTGAGCGGAACCTCTACGCTCATGGGAGATTATAAGCCTCTCCCGGGGTATTATTACCAGAAATCAAAGTTTAAAAAGGTCTGTCCTGATGAGCACATCTGCAGTATTCATTTAAAGTCCGTTTGCTTGCTGATACAGCTGACTGACTTGAATAATGTATCTAAAAGTGAACCTCCAAGCACATAAGCTACCATATTGCTTTTAAGAGCTCGGAGTGGGGGAGCTTTATATGTGACATAATTAAATTCCACCCAAGTTAATTCAAAGTGTTTAACGATGCAGGGAGAACAATTTCTTTAGCGCGCTAGCAGTGGGGTGGTCCATGGGGGGCTCGAGGGTTGGCGCCAGCGATGGAGAGGGGAGGGTGTTGAGATGGAAAGAAAAAGGACCTTAAGGTTGCAGCGTCTGAGGGAATGCAGATTCAGAGTGGGAGCTCCTACGCCTGTCATTATTACCAGGTATTCCAGAATAAACCTGATGATTATCATAGGTTTGGGTTTTTTGTTTTTTTTGTTTTTTTTTGTTTTCTGGAGTTCAAGCCAATCGTGAGCTGCAGGCTTCAGTGTTGCCCTCCGCCCGTGAGTAGACCGTCTTTCACAAGCAGTGTTTTTGTATCTGTTTCCAGGAGTCGGAGCCAGCCGACGGGTAGGAGATGAGTCTGGCGGGTAATCCCTCTCCACCTATCCATCAACCCGGAGACTATTTCCAGTGTCCCTCTACAGAATGTCAAAGCCTCGCTGAGAAGATGAGTCCATCATCTTCTTTCTCAAGTCTTTCCCTCGAGTTCCCATCAAAAACACATAAATACATCTTGTGCCATTACTTTTTATTGCCCCTTTTTCCTACCTTCGGTGCAGTGGAGGGCTCTGCTGCACGCACTGAATGTGGCCACTTTTGGAGTATGTGACCAAAAAAAATCTCAGCAAAGCAACTGACAGGACGCCGTCTCTGTCACTGACATCACCCTGTATCAGCTGCAATGGGACATGCGCCACAGATCTCCTGTCTAATTGGAATCGAGACACTTAGAGAGATGACCCTGGCTCAGCTGCCATCGCCGTTTCCCTGCCAGAGAAAGAGAGAGAACTCAGCCAGCCCTCCCGTTACTCCTACGCCTGCTAATTAGCGCGTGTCGCTGGAGTAACTCGTACCTGTCAGTGTGTCCGCTCTCCTATATTCAGTAACTTGAAAGAATTGAAACTGAACGCTAGCCAAGCTCTGACAAACTGCAAATGGTCCATGGGATACCCCCCCGATGTTCCTGACAGCCCTATATGTGTTAAGAAATCGTTTTTAATGAACACCGACCATCTCAGTAGCTTTTTTACAGCCCGCATGGGATGTCGGAGTGTGTGTCTCGCAGGGTTACAGCAGCACAGGTTGTTTTACTGCTTACTTTGGTTACTTGAGCTACCGCCCATGCCATATGTCTGAATTTCCACCTATGACTGCCAAAGTCACCCCAGTGCCTACTCACAATAAAGCGACGTGGTTTTTTTTTTTTTTTTTAAAGGGGGCAGGGGGGTGGGGATGGTAATTATTGCTTCTATCCCCTTGGTCACTTTGTGTTCCTTCATGCAGCACAAGGTCGAGTTTTTTGCCGACATTCCTGCGCCCGCGGGATTAGCTACAGTTCATCCTCTTTCACATTTCCATTAGCTGATTCGTCTGCCGAGCAGAATATTCCACATAATGAGTCAAACATAAAATATGGTTAAAGTAATACAAATATTTTATTTCCATGCAAAACAGCTCAGACATGTTGAACTGTTCCCAGTTAGACGCTGGCCTATTTTGGGGCTAATCCCTCTCTGATTTGCAGATGCTCAGTCATCCCAAACATTTTACCCGTTTTGAATAATGGATTTTTCACTGGAATTGTTTGTTGCTTTCATGTGCGAAATAGCTACCTTACGACAAGTCGGTCTTGTGCTGGCGCCGCATCACTTCTTCCCCTCCCCCGCCCCAAAATACACACTGTGTCCTCTTCCTAAACTGGATGAGACTGTTCATCAAACCTCCGGCTTTGCCCAAATGTGCAGATCTTTCCGTACAGTAGCCCTTGACCTTGCCAGGCGTCCTCGTGGCCCAGACACCTGTCTGAAATGAAATTACAGATTAGTGGCCACAGGCTCTAAAAAAGGGGTTTATTTGGTTGGCCCCCCTCTCTCTGAGAATTGCTCATTCTCTCAATCAGAACCGATGGGAAGCAAAAAAAAAAAAAAAAAAAAGCCACGTCATGGGATTTCAGAAAGAAAATGCTGTGCTTGAAGACTTTCTTTCTTCTGAGTGTGAGCCACCGAGCTATCTGCAGAGACCTCTAAATCTCACATTGTAAGGATATTGGACAGAGAGCCGGTGGGAATAAGTTTCACAGTGGTGAAAAATTGGTACTTGGAAGGAAAATTTACCCGCATAGATCACAAAAAAAAAGAAAGAAGGAAGAATAAAACTAACCGAAGGGACTCTGATGAAACAACTGCTCACTCTTTGAACTGAAATGCAAAGTAGGAAATTACACACAAAGGTCATATTCATTGTTCAGCCTGCTCCGGGACGCTTGCGATGGTGGAAGGTGGAATGCTGTCTGAACTAGGGTAAGCAGACATAATGTGCTGGGTTTATTGGTCCTAATAGCGTGTGTTACCTGCTACACTGATTATCGTTATGAAAATAATCCAGTGTGAAATTACATTCGGTGTTATTCACATTTGCTTTAACTGCTGATGGATTATTGTTGCCCTTTAAGGTTGCCGTGGCTCAGGTGGTTGAGCAGGCCCTCATCTGATTGGATCAGGAGGTCAGTGGGCCTTGGCCTTTGCAGTCTACATGTCAAAATGTATTTGAGCCAGATGTTTAACCCAGATTGCTCCTGGTGCTGCGTGTTTGGTGTGCAAATGTGTATGCTGAATGGCTGAATGTTGGCTGTAACTATGTATTTAACCTGTTTTACACATACATATTAGAAATGTTGGGGTGAGGAACGAAAAGGTCACATGGTATCCACACACTTCAACATGAGGCGAGCGGTGTCTTTTCCTTAAACAGCAGCCATTCACTGTTATCTGTGAACAATGTTTGAATTTTCCTCATGATTTTGATCCTTTTTGTTCTCTGATAAACAGCAACAGATGCCAACAAAAGGCTCTTACAGCATGTTTCATAACCAATTAGGTCCAGTCAGACAGGCGCTATCATTAGCATTTAATCACTTCTTACCTGACATTCAAAAGTGGTACACAACATGATAGCAGTCAGTTTTTTCTGATAACTCACAAAAACTCTGTCTCCACCCCCCCACCTCCCTTTGCTTTATATAATTTAAAAATGATGACAATCAATTTTGATCTTACCCAAGATTACATATTTTTGTATGGTTTGAGCCTCAAACTCTGAGAAAGGAAGTATTTTCTTGCTAATTTCCATGTTTTTTTTACCTTCCCATTTTTGTACTAGAAAAATACCACTGACACAAACTTTAAATTCCATCAAAGCCATGTGCACGCTTGACATCTTTATGCCCATTTTTCACAAAGCTAATAAAATTCCCAGTATAACTGTCCTGCCGACAGAGCCAGATGTGCTTGTTAAACTTTATTACACACTTAAGAGATAGTGTACTTTTTAATATCCTTCATTCTTTCCCATTTTTTAGCGCATACTTTAACGTGCACGCATAGGCCGACCCTGCTTTCATCATTTCACAAACGCATGCATCATTTTTTATCACAAAGAGTCGGTCGGTGAGGTACTCCTCCTACTTTTGGTCTGAACTGAGGATCTGTTTGGGACGCATATCTGGATTTGGTTTCTTTCAGGCTCATTGCCCGCAGCTCTGCTGTATTTGTTGTTTTTTAATTACTATCATTATTATTATTTTTGGGTGTAATCAGCGACGGCTCTGGACAAAGAAGTACTAGTGAATGCAATTATGCAGAAGGTAGTCAAGAAAAGTAGCAAGAGAAGCAGGATTCGAGACCTCTGCATAATTGGTTCATTCGTGGAACGACTTCGCACTCTATCACCTCTTATCAAGGTGCACGGAATGGGTCTGAGTTGCAGCCTGCAGCCACTTGCTCCAGGCCGAAGCACATTCTGCACTAGCAGAGGATTCCGCCCAGTGAAAGCCCTTCCTTTCTCTGACAACCCTTTGCTGTGTCATGCTGTAGTAATGAGATGTGCAGCACGCTTCCATTTGCAGGCGTCTCAAGTTTGCACATGTTCTGCAGGAAAACAAGCACAAAAAGGGAATGTGAAAGAAAAACAGTTAACGAGTGGACCCGCCATTACTGCTGTGTGTTTTGTGTGCCCTGGGTTAATAAAAATGCACATGAGGATGGAGCGCTGGGATGCCAGTGACATGGTGATTATAATGTTTGTGGTGCAAGTTTAACATAAAACAATATTGTCCATTTTCCAAAGATAACAGCATCTATAACAGTAGCTTTAAATCCAAAACACAAACAGACCAAGTACAGCATTATACAGCCTACATTACACATAAATAAAAGTTTAGAATTGTTAAAAAAAACATGAAATTTTGGTGGATTATGGAGCTTTGTTCACACGTCCATGTGTGGGCATGAATTGCTGGTTGTTTGCTCTGGGGCAGACCCAGGTGATGCTGAAGGAGCTGCCTTGGAGCACTTCGGGATTCTCCTGGAGGACCTGGAAGATAGCTGGAAAAGAAGCATCATGCTGCCTTTCAAAAAGACTTGGATAAGCGCAGACAAACAGACAAGAACAGGATGGAACAAAAAATGGAAGATCTGAGGAGACTCCTTGTCTGCACTGAAGGTGTAGATCCCCACCTGCCGCCTCTTCAAGGACAAAACAGCGGCTTTTGAGGTCAGATCCGTGAATGAATCAGAATGTAAAAGGCGAGAAACAGGAAACTTGAAAAGCAACTTGAATAACAATGTGTGACTCTGCCGCGAGCTGCCCGCAGCCTCACCAGGGTGTGAGGCATTGATGTCAGGATTTCAGACTGTCAGAGAAATAAGGCGCCCGTTGGGAGAGCAAACGTGCCAGAGCGCATTCAGGAGAACAGGATGATGGTGTTCCTCCAGCACGTTGAGAAGGCGTGTGCAGAGAATTCATGCAACGGGGTTTAAAGATCAGGTGACGCCAAAGAAAATCTCCAGCTTTTGACCACATATTTTATTAAAGTTGATGCAAAATGCATTCTATTCCTGCAAATATAGGTTTTCTGATATTTGAGGTTCATCTCCTCTGAATTCTTCTGCTTCGTACAAAACCAGCAACGGAGGAGAGTTTCAAAAAAAAAAAAAAGCATCAATGACACCTTAATATTCCCAAGATTCTGATCTAAATCAGCGTCTTTCAGATGAGCCAGTTAATTTATAATCCAAACAAGCTCCATTATGAAGTCGAGAAGTTACGCCTAGGGATTTCACTTGACTTTCTAAGCTCTGTAGGAGGATAAAATCCATAAGGGATCAATGTTTACAGCTGCAAACCTGCACACAAGCGAGTTTGAACCACAACTCACGAGCCTGGAAAGTCATTAACTGCCCAGTCTTATCTGACCTAATTCTATTGTTTAGTGGGTTCATTATTCATTCATGTTTAGGTTCCAGTGAAATAAAAGCATTTGCTTGTTATGGCATCAAAGATTAATTGCAGCACACATATATCATGTCACATTTTGCTGGTATAGCTTTAAAGTTGCACAGCTGGGATATATGGAGGGGTCTGGTTCTGTTTGGAACGTGTCCGTGTCCTTCGATGAGCGCAGGCCTGAGACTGAGAAGGCCAAGTAGCTGAGCACTGGTCTCTTTTGAATGCTCAGTTTTTCATAATTATTCTTTATTTCCAGCGATGAATCGCAGAGAGAATCTCCGTTGTTTTGCCTGCAATCCTCCCGCGTCTGCGTTAGCGTGTGAGCGGCGACAGTGGCAGTTTGGATCCTTGTGAACGAGAGCAGTCCTGATGTAAATGATCCAAGTTGGTAACCGCAGCCTCGCAGCTGCAGAGAAGAGCTCTCTGGCAGAGTAGCTTGGTTTTGTCTTGAAAATTCTGATTGTCCTTTTTTTTTTTTTAATTGGTTGTATAAAATGGTTAACATTCTTAGCAGAGGTCATCAGAATGAATGTGCGCTTTACACCTGGTCCTTTTTTCCTTGCTTCTGTTGTTTCCCGTGTTCTTTGGTAACTACTTCACACCCAGTGCTTCCATTCCAGGTCCACTGAAGAGTGAATCTGCAACACAAGCAACCGCTTCTTTCATAAAAATTCAGAACGGCTTTGGTCTCGTTGTGTGTTTTGATTTTATTTCTACCACATCCTCTTCGGGAAGCCGCTCCCTTTCATCAGCAAAGCCGACTCCCAAGTTTTTCAGAAGCGCTGGCCTCAACTCGAAGTAGACAAAAGACACGGCATAAGCAGAAGCTTATTTTAGCAACTGGAACGGCTGCTGTGTCAAACGCGTTCAGTTGTGCTGGGCTAGGCCGTCTCTAATTAAAGTGTTCTGCTCTACAGAGTCCCTGACTGGTCCTGAGCACGCAGAAGCTGTCTTATTCTCTCCATCCATCACATCTACTGTAATTACTTTTGTTTACAGTGGAGGAGACGGCAGCTGTCTTATTAGAAGTTATTGGGGAGATAACTCATGGGTCATTTCCAGACGGAGCTCGGCTTCTCTCGCCGATGCAGATGAAACGGTTCCCGTGTGAACAACGCCAAGAGAAGAAGGACGAACTGGCGTCAGACCAAGAGCCTCAGAAGTATTTTGAGGCCAGTGCGCTCACGATGTTTTCCAGCTGGGATAATGGCCTTGCTCCAAGAAGAAAGGTGGCTCAAAAGTGATGAAAAGAAAAAAAAAATTACAAATGAGATGAAATTAGTGAAGAAACAGTTTATTTTAGCTTTTTAAAGCAGCAAAACTGCAACGGTGTCTCTCCTGTTATTACAAATGTTGTACCAGAGGATGACCTCGCATAGATAAGCCTTGGTAGAAAATGGATATATAACAGATACGAAAAAACCCCAAAAAAACAGATAACGACAATGATAAAATGAGAAAATCAATACAGCAACATTTGCACTTAATTTGAGGACTGTGTCCTCCAGCAGGAGTTGTTTGCCATTTATTAAAGGTGCATGGGTTTTGTTAAAGACTTTTTTTTACGTCTCCTTTACTCCGCCTCTGATAGTTATTTAACTATCAGCAAACAGCAACCCTGGATTCAGTTTTTGGTGTGCTGATTTTCCCGAGTTGGGTTATCAACACTCTTTTGGTCAGTCTCTTCAATCGATTATATCGTTATTTACAATAAACGGCCTTAAAGGATGCTGAGAAAGGCCCAACAAATATCTTTGTTTGATTGTCCAAAGATCCTCTCGCCGTCCTTGAGGACTGCGTGGGTTTACTCTATTAAAGGTCCTAATTGGACTGTTTAGAATATCAGCTAGCGCTACGCTGACAATGATTTTATTTGACATGTTAATCAATCATCAGCATTGTGCGAGCACACACTAATATGTTAGGTAGGGGTATAAGTACTGTTTTGGAGCATGTGCAGAGGTGGTGTGTGGCCCGATGGTCGCCTTATTCTCCACTGGTTTATTCTGGCTCCGTCCCGTTAAATCATTAATCAGTTTAGCACCTTCAGCCAAGAAAAGAAAATAATGGAAAAATATAGAAATAAATAAGCAGATAAAGTTGTGTTAACTAAATGGAGCAGTATTTGATTACTTTGAAAACTCCAAGTTTAGAGTGAGATGAGGCTTTGTTGGTGAGGTGGGGGTGTCGGTGGGATGGCCGGGCGACATCTGGGACATTTGCATTCTCCCTGCAAATTATGCATGCTTTAGCGTGGTTCTGCAATCCAAAACAGACAGACTTTGGATTATCACAGCGGATACGAGCGGTGAACAAACCTAACCCTTCATTGACATTCATCTCTACGACTCACCCTCTCTTCTTCCTCCTGCAGCCTTCCTCCATGAATATCCGTGGCAAGATAAAAGGGAAATCATTGAATTTCATATTCAGGACAGTATTCTTTTAACCACTTGATATCGGACATCCACACCCAAGCATGCAGATGAAACTAACGCAGGGCCGCCGCGAGCGCCTCATTGCTCGTGTTGGTGAATGTTGCTGCCAGCTGAAGTGAAACCGCTGAAGAGTTCTTCTGGTTGGGCTGTGATAGGGTTTGGAGGCTGATAAGATAGATCCTGCAAGCCTTTGTCATGCAGAAGAGCACGGTCCAAAAACTGTTTGCCTTGTGAAAACAAAAGAATTCATTTCTAATCCCGAATTGTGTGAAATTAATAGAATGCAGTCTTAATGCAATGTTTCAGGAACAAAATCAAACAGAAGAAAACCTGCTACCAAATTTAAATAAAGCCCCAGTCTCCTGTTAAATAAGTTTATTTCTTTATATAAACTGAGATTCTGGAAGTGGTTTTGTTAGTAAAGCAAAGTGTAGGAGCCAAATTCTTCATTTTGTTTTACTTAATGTCATGCATTTTTGTGCCTGGAGGAGGCAGTAGCGTGGCCGTGTGTATCCATTTAGTCAGGTGGGTTAATCAGCACAGGTGTGACTGTGCCATGGAATTTATACCATCATGTAATTGTGGGAGATAACTCTGCTTTTTTTTCACCTAGACCTATTAAGAGGCACGTGTAGAAACCAGGAGAAAAAAAGTGTTTACTGTGCATATACTTGTCAAAAACTGGTTCATATTGGACTCTGAAGGTGTCAAGAAGTGCAGGTTCCAGATCGGGTTCATTTTTGGATTAAACGGCTGGAGGAACAACTGATTGCGAGGCTACAGAGCATTAGCTGATCTCTGCAGGGCACCAACACTGAAGCCCGGTAAGCAGCGCTACAATCATGGCCTATATGCATCTGGGTGCAAACAAGTGGGTAGAAAACCAATGCCTTGGTAGCTAAACAAATAGTCAGACTGTGCTTCAACAGTGCCTGCTGTGAAGACTGTAATCCAAAAGTGCATGTTGGTGACATCAGCAACAATAAAAAATGGTGCCCAAACAATAGCTGTTGTGGATGATGTGAACCAACATGCTGGCATTACCAATGTGGGATGAAAACACTTAAAGTAAAGGAAGCAGTAAAAGTGGAAGATGAAGCACCTCCTCTACACGCATTAGAGCTCAGGCAGATAACGCTGCTCTTATTGCTTGTGCCACAGCTTTGAAGGAAATGAATGCATTAGTGGAGCAGGAGCAACAATTGTGGAGGAAAAGAAAACAGTTTGACTTGGAAGTGAAAATGGCTGCGACCAATGCTAGGTTAGCGGTACTGCAATCTTTTGATGTGGTAAATTCCAGCTCACAATCAAAAGATGGAACGGCATCCGATTCGGAAATGTAAACAAGGTAAAAAATATTCTATGTTCATCTTAAATCCTATGGAAAATAAATATCACCCTGTTTTGCAGACAATTAACACAAAAAAGAAAATTAAATACAAACAAACCTTTGGATGACGCTCAAGAAATATGGCAAATGTTTTAAAGCACCAGTCAAACGATGACACAATATGAACAACCATCAGGAAGGTGGAGAAAATCATGCATTATGTACAGACAAAACGAAATAACAGCTGCTTTGATGCAACAGGAAACCTCAGGATCTGTGCCACCAAGAAAACGATTGCTGATGATGGGGGTTTTTTTTGTTTTTTTGGCTCTGCCATTTTTTTTTAAACTGTTTCTGCTTTCACAACCATTAGGGGCCAGTGTGTAAGAGCCAAGTTGTTTGTGTCGTCTTTTTAATTGCCATGCATTTCTGTGCCTGAAGGGGGCAGTAGGGTAACCTAGTGTTTGGTAATGTGTAGTCGGGCGGGTTAATCAGGACAAGTGTGGACCCTTAGCAGCCTTACGGTTTTTGATCATGAAATGAAATCATTTAATTACCTAGAACACGTGTTCTCCACGTGTTCTCATAGTCGTATTAGAATGCTATACTGTTTGTCCTGTGGATGTGTTAAATGTCAGTTAATTCCGGCTTTGTCAATCTAATCATTAATATGGTCAGTTTCTGCAAAAAGGGCTACGGCGGCTGTCAGGTCATGTGACATGCACCATTTTGGTAGATGAATGGAGAATTTTGGGAGGGGAAAAAAAGCAGGGGTTGATCTGATCTGATCTGATCTGCCGGCAGGAGTGGGGAATGAGGGGCTTTACACAGACTCATTAGCAAAACAAGTCGTTAGCGGCTGTTAATGCACAGAACAGAGTGTTGGGCGGAAACCCAGCAACCGCACACAAACACACACACACACACACACACACACACACACACACACACACACACACACACACGTGCAGCTGCATCACAGCAGGAGACACGATACACTGGAGGATCCGAAAAAAAAAAAAAAAAAGGTTTCTCAGCCACATGACAGCCTCTAGTTCTTTTATGTGGAAACGCACTCAAGAATCCTAATTTATCTGCCAATACATCAGGCCGGATCAATTCATTATTTATTTCAACTTCCAGAGGAATGTTTTTGCTTACAGCCAAATAGAGGAAAAGTCAAAGAAGATTTTTTAATGAGCCTTCTGACATTAAAAAGAAACCTTCCTAGCCTTCACTGTGTTTACAGCAGCACCCGAGCGGAGCCTGCCGCGTGCGTGTGTGTTGTTCAGTAGGAGGCAGGGCGTCACTGGAGATTGATATTTTGATATGAGAGTGATTTTAGCATGCTGTGGGTGGCCTTTGTTCATATGTGATGGTTTTTGGTAGGGTGTCAAAAAGAGGAACAGCAGAACAACGTCAGATGCTTTTCTTCTTAGTAGTTTTACACCACCACCAGAACTTTGTAGAACTTTATAGAAAGAAAACAAATGTTTTGCATCACTTTTACTGGCAAGATCTTCCTTTTAAATGGCCTCACATTTAAATCTTTAAATCTATAAGTCTTATTCCAGGTTTCTTCCTGTTAAAGGGTGATTTTCGCTGCCGCTGCTGCTTGATTGGGGGTCAGGCCAGTCTTGACTCTGAAGCTGTGTGAATAAAGTTGAGTTAAAAAATCTAAATCAATGTTGTTCCATCACATTCCCTCTCTGCTCAGGAAGCCAACAGATGACTGGTTGGCTGACAGCGACATATGTAACGTGTGACTCAGATGGATGACAAACAGCAGGTTGACACTCGTTTCTCCACTGCGATGACTGTACTAGCAGCTAAGGAGGTGTGAGGAAAGCAGATCCGAAAACAGTGCGAGTCGTGTGCTGTGGCAGCGCCTAATTGTGAAAAAGACTCCAGAGTGCCTCCATAAACACCTCCCGATTCCAGCGCTGGGCCAGCCAATAGAAGCTCGGCATTTAACGTTTCTACCAAATCAACATCTTGAGGTGATTATGAGCACGCTTCCAAGTGCTAATGCTGTGGCGGAGGCTGGGAGGGACTGGCTGATAATTACACCACGGATAATGGACGCTGGTTTGCGACGCGCTGCGGGAGGCGCTGGACCAATGGGCCGCGATAATTAAGCAAAAAAAAAAACCCTAATGACACCCGGTAAAATGTTCCCTCAGCACTCGTTTGTGATAAATATTTTATGTTTCATTAAAATAATGATGGGAACGCGAAATGCCAAAAGCCTGACTGTCAAAGTTTTTGCTGACCGACATTGTGGCGTAATTAGGGAGCTCTGCCTCTCGCCGTCTCATTTCCCAGTGCCACGATGGGGTTGGGGTGGGTTGGGCGGAGTCCTGATGAGCAGAGACGGACGTCAAATGCATTGTTCATTTAGCACTTGCCTACTAGCTAGCATGGATGTTCTATTCAAGAGTACAGTTGCCTTCTGCAATTGAGCCAAAGTGCGTGTTTGTTTTTGTTTTAATAAGAATACATCACGGATAGACCAGTGGGGCGGCTGCTTTTGACAATTATGCACCCTGAAGGCCAAAAGGAGCCAGCGCCGTATAGATGGCGACGTAAACCAGAGTTGACTCCTACTCGGCAAACACATCACTCAAGTTATTTTGAACGTTTTAGCTCCGTGTGCTCACTCTCCACACTCCCAGTCCAATTTCCGCCAGGTCGCTTTAACCCACATAGCCACCACAGGGAGCGCTGATCAATACACTGTACTTGGCCGTCATTATTAAGATGTATGTCCCCTTCAGCTCGGGGCCCATTAAACCGGAGGGGCCACATTCTTCCTGCCCATGTGTCTCAACAGAGATTCCCACGTCACATTAAGGTCTGATTTACGCGTCTCTAATGACGGAGCCCCCTTAATTAGCTGATGGTGGAGAAATTAGGAAAATAAAAATGGCAGCAGACGGATGACCATTGGCAGCTGGGGATGGTGCTTGCTGGGGGCCATTCTCAAGCCATCAAGCGTATCAGCCTGTGCTCGCATTGCAAAATAAATAAATAAATAAATAAAAAAACCCTTCTCTCATGGCTGTGCCCATATCTCCCATATTGAGTGATGCCAGAGGCAACAATAAAGCCTCCCTGGGATGTATGATATTTGTATCTTTTTTTTTTTCTTTTTTTTTTTAAGTCTCCACAGCTTTAAGTTGACTTTCTCTGAGTATTTGCTCACCAGGAAGTGTACTCCAGAGTCATCCTTCTTCTTTGTCTTGGTCACAAACCATTGGTTGCAGCATGAGCGTTTTTGGATGTCATTAGCAAAAAACCCAAACCTATTTAGATAGTTTAATGGAGTGACTTGGACTAACAAGTTGTTGAAGCAAGAATACCCTAAAGTGACTCGAGATGTATTCCCACAGTAGTTGTGGCTGCTCATTAGCTCCTTGCAGTGTTATTGCAGTCGAGCTCATAACAAGTTTGCATAATATCCATGCTTGGCTGTAAAAAGACGACTGATAAATTGCATAATAACCAGATTAGCAATATGTCACACTAAGCCTCTGGCAAGCAGCGCGGGAATTGGGAAGATTCTATTCTCCCTGCAAGATGAGAAAGATATAAATAGAAACCTTGAAGTGCAATTTGTCAAGTTGTGCGAGCAGAAATACATCCTCTGCTTCAACCCTGCCCCAAACATGTGAGGGTGCTCCAGAGGAGACTATGTGAAGCATTAGCAGGAACGCAGACCCCCCCTCTTCCTTCCACCGCTGTGAAGGAATTGACAAATATTTAGTTTAAAGGTCGCATTAATTTGCCAAACTCTTGCTGTGGTTCAAGTCTGTGCTCTTTATTTCATGGTGTGTGGCTGCAAATATGTAGCACGACAGGACAATCTTCTCTAGGACCAAACAGGTTCTGGCTATTGCACTTTCATTATGTATTCTATTTGGACAAAATTAAGTTTGGGTATGTAGAATGATCATTTTGGCTGAGTCGACACTAGAAATTAAATTTGAATTGCCAGCTCAAGGTCAGCAGCCTGATGGATCATACCTGGAATTCTGCAGAAATAGCAATTAGGTGCAATGAGATGGCTCCAACGATGATGGAACTCCAATGTTTCCATTTTTTGTTTGTTTGTTTGTTTGTTTTATTCCAAAAAGTGCAGTTAGACAACAAAGCTGACTTTTTGCTGTACAAAACATTAACAATCTGTACAAACAGAGACATTCTCTCAGTCGTCAGCTGTCAAGACAAAGTGCTATAATGGTGTTCAGGACATGAAAAATTGTGTCCAGAAATGCCTGTGACAGGAGACAAAACAGCACTAAAGAGCTGCGGCTGTCGGTTTTTATAACTTCAAAAACAAAATAAAAGAAGTTTTAAAGTCACCAAATGAAACTGTCAGACCCATCCCTTTTCTGCAGAGAGAGAGAGAGAGAGAGAGAGAGAGAGAAAAAACCTCCTGTAAAATTAATGTTTGGGGCAGAAGAACTGTGGAGAAACGTACGTCGCCTGATGCAAATCAAGAGTGAGTCTGAATAATATTAATTGAGTTTATTCACAAAAAGCAGTAAAAAGTATTGACAAGCTGATAAGACTGCTATTTTTTGTACTTCAATTATAAAAAAGTAAGATTGCCTGACAAATAAAATGTATTTATTTAATCAAATTTATTTCTGAACATGAACTCTTAGACATTTGTGAAATATCAGCAAACATTTTAGTCACAATTACTCCAAAACACGTTTTAAGTTTACAGTAGTATTGGAATGAGGTTTTAGCATTCCGCATTTATCACACCATTGTTTTGTGCTGCAAACATTCAGTAAGACACATCAGATGAAAATAACTGACGTGAACATCACTGAACTACGATTTTGAGAAAAAGGCTTCTAAAGGAGACGATCCAGTTCACTGCTAGTTGGTGCAGTGATGCCTACGTCTGAGGTCTACCTATTTTGGTAGAAAATGGCTCACTGTTTTAGCGATTTTTGTGGGATATCATGAAGATGGTTGCTGCATCCCTGGATTTGTGAAGCTTGGTAAAAAAGAAAAAAAAAACCACACTTTCAGCATCAGTCAAGCTTTTATATTTCCATGCCTGTTTTAACTCGTAATGCCAGTGTATTCTGTAGTCCTCGAATTCGGCGATCTTCCAGCAAACTAAATACACAGATTCCTTAGACTTCAGTAAACAAATACTTAGCAGTCCAGTTATGTAAAAAAGCCTGGATTCGACGTCCACCTTTCATTTGTTTGCCTGAGCAGGCATTTTTGATGGCTGAAGTGTCAACGATCCAACCACGCGCACCCGTTGCTGTACAAGTTACGCCATTATCCACATAAATAAAGCAACTTCAAAATAAAAACAATGCATTTGTAGTCATTAGATACAATGACAAAATATGATTATTTTGTAATTTTCAATAAACCTTGTGCAGGCCAATCTGAGTCAACTCAAAGGGCCATATGTGGCCCGAGGGCCATATAATCCTCAGGTCCGTTCCAGGAGAAACTTCTGTATCCTTTCCACCGTTAGCTAGCTCAGTGCACGACAGGGTTTTTCATTACTGCTGGTGATCAGACAACTTTCAGATCCCCTTGCACCATGAATTAATGCAAAAGAAAGTCGAAATAGCTGCAAGTGGCCATACCACAGTAAACTTGCCTTTCAAAGTGCAAACTATGCACTGATTTCATGATTTGAGTTATAATTGAAAAATTATTTTATGCTTCTGTTGTATGTCCTGGTAGAAGTTACTTACTAAAATACTAGTAAAAATGCAAATCTCTGTCTTGATATACCACAGGTGAGGCATTTTATTTGTTTTTTAGTTGAATATTTTGGGTGACTGGCTCAGCTGTTTGGTCTTCAGGCCTCTTATGATGTTGACTGCAGCAGCAGCATCAGCTGGAGCACAAAACCCACACTGTTTCCTCCCCATATCACTATATATTAATGAAGCCCGATTTCCCTTGACCTTTGATGCCTGTGTAGTATGACCTGTGTAAGCTGCAGTCCAGAGTCTGGTTCTGCTGGCCTTCTGTGTTAGTGGAGCCCCATCATCTCTGTACTCGATCAGGAAACAGAGAGAGAGAGAGAGAGAGAGATATATATATAGAGAGAGAGAGAGAGAGAGAGAGAGAGAGAGAGATCTAGTGACGTTGCAAACAAGCTAAGCCATGAATTTAGAACAGGATATTGGCTAGAGGGGAGCTGTTTGGAAAGTAATTACATCAAAGGCTGTTGTGGGAATATTTGCCACACAAAAATTGCTGCTGATGATAAGCAAGGCCCCACAAGGCAGTAATTAGGGACCCGCTGCCTTATGGCCAGTGCATTGTGGCTCTTTGTCATACTGAATGATTTCCCCCTCCTTATAGTTATGAACTTGCCAAAAAGTAGGCGCTGCAGTGAGCATCTTGGTGTATCTCACTCACTAGCCGGACTACGGGATGTCGGCTGTAATCACAAACCAACTTTGTGTTGAGCTTGTGTCTTAGGACACCGAAATCCTTTCACCTCATTCTCTTTTCAGAGCGTTGTGGGTACCAACCGTTCTTTCGTACAGGGTTTGTTTTATCATCATCTGAGACTTCTAAATATTACAGCATGAGCTGGAAGTAAGTTTTTGAGTTTTTGGGTTTCTCCTCTATAGTTTCTCATTTCTGACTAGTTCAATTTGTTTAAGAAGCCGACTCAAAACTTTTTCATCATTTCTGCTGTCCTCTGCTTGCCTATGCACATTTTTCACATTGTCAAGTGTGGATGCAGCGCACATTGCTTGCAAGATCCCTTTTTTTTCCTCTCAAATAAACTAATTCCCAGTGCATGTTTCATTCTCTTCCTCAACAGAAAGTGAATGAGTGTTGTCAGAGTGACACAAACATTGCAACAGTTGGGGATCTTATTGCACCACTCCAGTGCTGCCACATCTCCTTCTGAGGAGCAAGTGCTGCTGCATAGGTCTTGGCACAGAAATTACTGGATACGGCAAATATAAACATGCAACAGCGGTAATATGTTACAAACTAATCTAATACCAATCTAGAAGCTAATGGTTCAGTAATGTCTTCGATTTCAGCTCGGTCCTTTTTTGCAGCAGCACATCTATATCGATATTAATGGCTAGAATGACCTCCAGGGTTTGACCTGCGGACACCACAGAGCTCTGATATCTAGCAGAGAGTACCCGCCGAGCCCGTTTGTTGCACAATGGTTGTTTGAATGCCATTTACGAATAGCAACAACACAGATTACTGCCAGTGTGTTTGTTTGCCCACATAAATTAGCCCCATAATAGTTGGAATCTGGCATGAAGATACCATATCATGAGAAGGACTGCTCTGCTGCTAAAAGATGTTCTTGTAGCACTCATGCTGCAACACAGTGAAAGAGTGAGCAGAGAGGAAGATGACACGATGAAGATGACAGATTAGACTAGAAATAATAAGACCAAACTTTGGTCTTTTGACCCCCAAAAAAAGTAGTAGAACCTTGTAAACAGTCAATAATTAGAAGACTTCTTCTGAAAGTGTGTGGTAGATTGAATGGGTTTTTTTTTTGTTTTTTTTTTTTTGTTTTTTTCTGGGAGAGCCTCTATTGGCATTAAAGGGCTGAGGACAATAACAATCCGGTGATATATGCAAATTACAAATATGTAAATCCATTTATGTATGGCTGCGTTTTCCATTTGCATGATCGTGCTGTAAGAAAAGGACTGGAGGCTGCCCGAGGCATTTATAGTACATGGTTTTATACACTGACAGGCTTCTATAATAATCACATTTGCACAACATACACTGCGGTTTGATTATGCTGTATATACCTACAGAACGGCGCCTGTGATATTTTTCTGTGGGGAAAAGAAAAAGCCTGCGAGATATTTAATGGGCTTAGAGCTCATTGATCCCACCGTAATTTGAGAGTGATACACTGAATGGAATAGTTACTCAGCAAAGCACATCAGGTCGTGTCATAATTCTTCCAGCATTTCATGCAGAGAAAAACGCAATTGAGGCTGGGATGATTTGATTTAACCCGCAAAATAAAAAGGTGCAAATAATGTTGCCCTTTTCTTGTTCGTCTACGAACAGTCTGTGATCTCCTTTTGGACGCCTGGTGGATTTCCAGCCAGTATTTCTGTGCCTCAGACCAACCAGCTATTGTTTTCCCAAGTCAAATCTGCTTCAGTACTTCAGCAAACTAACAGTAACATCTTGATTCATTCCCCCTCCCATGTGGCCTGGCGACGAGCTTTCGTATTCCTTGTTTGTGAACTTGGTCGTGTGCGTCACTGAAAACATGGAGGAATTATTGCTATGCTACATTAGAATACAGATCTGATTCTGCTGCGCGGGTACAACACGGCTCCAGCAAATAGAATTTGCAGTGATAACATTTGCATGTTGAGTGCCATCGCAGAAAAGCTTTTTAACACGCTAGAAAGAAAACACTCGAAAGAGAATGCTAATACGGCCGCGGTAAGGAGGAGCGCCTACGAGTGCTGCGACGATGGCCGGAGGCTACAAAACCCAAACAAACAATGCGATGGGACAAGCAGATGCAGGAATGAGATCCCTGTAACCGTAGAAAACCTCAAAAGCGCATCGCCGGGTAAAACCGATGATGCCGTTATTTGGAGCGGATTATCTTGAGCGTAGAAAAGAAAAGCTCTATGTTCATTTTTCAGCGTCAGCATTTGAGAGGTGAGTGTTTTTGTGTTAGCGGCACCTATTTGGATTTAGGGTCTGTTTTAACAAAAAACCTTTTTCCAAATTTACATAAACGTGTCTGCCTGTTAAAATTTCTCATCTACTTTAGGTGTGAACTCATACATGCCCATTTTTGTTTGACCCATTGACCTCTGAGATGAACCTTCAATGAATATGTTCTAAAAGTCTGGATGAATTACAGGGATTATCATAGCCAATCAAAAAATGTATGGACAAACTGTATGCTTAGAATAATTATTGTACTTTTGACAGTTACCAGTTTTTGGCAGAACCCCGGATCTTATCAATCAGGTCAATAAACAAAAAAATCCATTCGAGCTAAATTTAAAAAAACAAACAAACAAAAAGAAAAAACAGTCAATGTAAATTATGGAGCATATTTGTTTCACAGCTTTTATTCTGTTGGTTTTATAGAAAACCTACGCAGTGGTTCTGAAAAGCAGGCGTTCTTGCTCTGGGGTTCTTAGTTACTTCTTTTTTTTTTCCTCAAAAGTTTAATGTCACCCCACACAATAATACATAAAAACTGCTCAATTTAAGGCAGTAGTAGGGATGAGAGCGTGTTCTGCCAGGTAAAATGACTGTTTTTCAAGTAAAGCAGCAGTGGAGCCTGCCGGCATTTGAAGAGCGTGATAACAACTTCAATTTCACGTGAGAAAAAAAGCTGCACCATGGCTGCAGGCAGTAAAACTCAGAGCTTGAGCTTGTTTTTTGAGCAGGCAGCGCTGTCTCCCAAACTATTAAGAAAAACAGCTACTTTCAAGGATAGAACCTCCCACTAAATCAAACCGCTGAAATCTAAATTATCCATGAGCTGCAGTTTAGACACATACCTCTGTTTGAGAAATGATAGTCCAAACCCATCACCTATGTTTATGCTGACAGGAACCATGTTATGCTCAAAGCTTACTGGACATGTGACACTTTCTGCATCAGTTCTCATGGCTTTACGAATTAAACCGTGCTTCTGGGTGAATAATTGGGTGGAACTTGTACAAATTTCTCTGATTCATTGATCATGAAATATTAAAACCAAAATATAAACACCCACAATGAAAGTCAACCTTTCCAGCCTGCATAAGCAAACATGATGTATTTGCATAGAAAAATGTATCAAAAAAAGTTTAGTAATAGTATCTAAACACATACACACACATGCTTGTACTTCTACTCTGTTAGGACTTTCATAGGCAAAATGTATTACCCATTCCCTAACATAATCCTTGCATCCCAAACAGCCCAAATAATAAATCTATTTACTGCAGCAAACTTTGCATGGAAGGCTTCAGTTTTGCATCAGTATACCTGCATTTGCAGCTGCACTGCAAATGCAGCCCCATGGACAGGAAGACATGTTCTTATACCCTGTACATATGGGATCTGTGTGTACAAGGCAAATGTTTTCTTGTGTGTGTGTGTGTGTGTGTGTGTGTGTGTGGGTGTGGGTGTGTGTGGCACACTCAGCTGTGTTTGGAAAAGGATGCACACTGTGCCCGCTGTAATTGGAGCACGTGTTGAAGCTAGTTCTTGGCGAGGTCCCTTGTGCGCTCGCTTATCTTATATTCCGTCTTTCTTTCCCAGCAGACTGGAATAGAGCTCGTGGCAGCACAGACACTGAAACTTTCTTTCAGTGACAGGAGGAAGGACTGGAAGATGGATTAGATGGTGACGCAAAGCAAGTGCTCCCTTTGAGCCCAAGTCTATCCATGTTCAGCACTGGTTGCAAGTTGATCGCATTCATATTTCACCCTGGAGCCTTTAAGGGAGAAAGAGGTCTCCCATTAGCTTTTTTCTCACACAAATACTTAGTTCACTGCTGCTGACCTCTACATTCACACTTGGGTGGACTTGTTGAGAAATCTGGAGCAACTATTAACTATGTCTTGATGAATCCATTAAAAGCGACCACATTAAACATAATACACATGGGCGTCTGACAACGCGTTGGTGTGAAATGCAAATAATACAAACACATTTTCTCAAGGTCGTCTTTTGCAACCCCCATGGCGAAAATGCGATTGCTCTTAAACATGAAGCTGAATCACGAAGAAAAAAACAGAGCGCGGTAGCCAGATGCATTCAACGGCCTCGCAGCCCCTTTACCTGCGGTCATCCAGTGGGCTACACATAACTAAAAAAACTAAAAGACAAATAAAAATTGGCAGACATAAAAGACCTTTTAATATTAAAACGGTTCGTATCCATAGGTTGGGCCTTGCTGTGTGAGGGGACATCGCAAATTGGGAGTCAAACAAACTATCTGATGCTGGAAGGTTGGGAATGGAGGGCGCCTCTCTTGTCGTTGGGTGACGTTTAGGCAGCCGGTTGGTCATGATCTCCCTCTGTGCACGTTATTACAGGCAGCTCCAGACCCGGAAAGCAGCAGTGCTATTTTTAGACGGCTAATAAGAATTCATTTAACGTGGCACCTATGCTGTGTTGCGAGCAACGCTGTCATGCCAGAAAAATGGGTGTAAAAGTAAACGGCATGATTAATTACCACCAAGTCGCTGTGGAATAACATCAGAATATGCTAAAATTGGTCAGGTTCATCTTTACACCCACCCACGCGTCT
>CAAE01014709.1:333878-347060 GCA_000180735.1 Tetraodon nigroviridis
CAGGCCATAATTATCCAAAGTCTGTGTGCAAGTAAACTTGTTTCAGTTTTCAAGTGATCTAACTTTGTATATCCAAGACAAATTTGGGGACACGTCCACTCATCCTTCACACAGTAAAGCTTTTAAGTTTTCTTTTAAAAATTAATTTAGGAGATGGTGAACTTGTATAAACTTGACTTATATGGTACATGTGATTCTGCAGATTTGTCGTCCCCTGGATAGAAAAATACAACAGCAATGCTTCCGCTGGTTTTGATTGAACCAGGTGGCGTTGTCTGGGAAGCCTGGGCCCAGCGATTTTCCAGCAAGTGAAAATCCTTGTCAAAAAAGGTGCCAGAGCTCACTCTTAATGGGAAAAAACAATGCTGTAAACATGTAAAGCAGGATTAGCTTCAGATGTGACATCACTGACGACTGACTTGGCAACTCCGAGGAAAATCTCCGGCTTTTCAGAAATTGGTCCTATATTTTTCTAGAACCAAAAAGAGTTCAATTCTTACATTTGTGTAGGAATCAGGTTTTCTGAAGAAAGTCGTGTACCAATTGCGACAACACAGTTGGAGCCAAAGAAGTGAAAATCAGTCGTAGTGAGTCAGGATTAAAAGAAATGAAACATGTCAGCAACGGTAATCTTCAGCCCGCCGCTCTATGAAGCTATCTGTTCTGGGATCAGACACAGACATTCGCACTTTTATTGATTCTCTCCATGCCCACAGTAAAACTGTAATAACTTGGTGTTATTACACCCTTTATCAAAAATCTTTGGGGCCCTGCATCACACAGCACTCAAACCAAAGAGCTGGACCGAAAGTTTTTAGTAGCTGCATTCGCTCCAAGCGGCTGCCAAATGCAGTCTATGCTATTAGGTTGCAGAATTTTGCAGGCCACACACGCGTGTGACCAGCATCGTGTCAACAACTGTTTAGTCTAGTGAAATCTGATGTTTGCAGATAACGTGTTAGCCCAGGCCGTGGTCTTTATTATTGTTCTGCTGGTTAATCTTGGAAATATTCAGGCTTGGCTTTTTACACATTTTGGTGATAAAAGAAGTAAATGTGTCATTTGTAGTAACAAATGACATTACCTGTCATTTGTTACAGCTCCTCCAATATATGGCTCTTGAGAAAAGGTGATGAGGTGTTTAAGGCACGTTTCTTTGATAGGAGACACCAAGGAAAAGCCAGGACATGCTGGAGGGACTGCGTCTCTTGGCTGGCCTGGGAACGCTAGAGAGCTGATAAAGTAGCTGGAGAGAGGGATATCTGGGCTTTCCTGCTTAGGCTGCTGCCCCTGCGACCCGACTCCAGATAAGTGGTAGAAGATAGATGGATGGACATTACAATTTTAAATATAAGTACGCCATCAAAATGTACTTAATTGTTCATTTTCAGAGTTATGTTCTTCTTCACTCATGAAAAATCTGAATCAAAAGGCCCTCTTCCACTTGCAGGACTTTAATTATTAGTCAGCAACTACTTTTGACTATTTCTCTGCAATATTTTCACTTTGTTTGCAGAAAGTTTCTTTTTTTAAATTTCTGGTTTCTTTTTTTATTTAGTGGAGCCCAAATTTGCCTTTGTACGATTGTGTTTTGACCATTTAGCCAAGAGAAAAGATGCCAAAGGAAGTGGTCCGTTCTCCTTTCGGCACATTTCAGTGAAATAATTCGGGGGTACTTAAAGAAGGGACTCAAAACAAGCGAGCGTATGAAAGAATAGCTGAGAAGCTGGCAGAGCTCAGGCGAATGTGGAACACAAGTTGAAGCAAGGACCCCGAAGCAAGATTAGAAGCAAAAGAAAGAAGCAGAAGGTCTTATTATATACTTTTTAGGAAAATCACAAACTGCACTGATTACCAAGATTATATTATTTTTTTACAAAGGTTAACAAATATGTGGCAATGAAAGTTCTTGTAAATGAGTTTAATAGATTATTCATACAAAAAGTTAGTGTTTTGCGTAATGTGGTTGTATGATGCATATTCATGGCTACTGTGCTCAGTGGCTGTGTGTATGTCCCTGCTTTTCTCTCTCAGATCGTACTGAGAAACTTCCTCGCACAGAATATTAAAAAAAAAAGACTGTGCAACTAATTACATTATGATGGTTGTGTTCCATTTGGGTTTTCCGCTGTCACAGCCAGTGCTGGCACACCTGGATGAAGCTGAGACATCATTAGATCATTAGACATCATTACATTTTTCATTCGACGGTGTCAAAGATGTCAACGCTGAGAAATGCTTATGGAATTTTAGCCAATGTAGTTATTAGTCAAGTTTATGAGACCGGGGCCGTTAAGGAAGTTCCTAAAAAGTACTGCACAGAAGTGTAGGAGTTTCCTGTAGATAAAACTTGTGTAGCGTACAGTATATGTGTTCGTAGCGCTGCAAAATACAAGCTTCCTGGAGAGAGAGCAATATGTTTGGAATGTGACTCCAGCAGCAGCGACAGACTGTCGGACAGGAACAGTGGCCGACGTGTGAATTCTCAGTATCTGGTGTTGGTGAGAGACTTCACCCCCACAGCCTCTAACTCGCTCACTGCGGCTCAGAAGAAAACAACAGCTCTGTCTTTGCTGTGCTGCTGCTCACTCTAATCACATTTCGTGAGAAATGCATGTGTTTTCTCTAATCTATTTGCAGAAATCTGGTAAAATATCAGTATTAATGGTATTTATAATGTGTATTATTGGGGGAAATAAGTCAACATTGGTTATTCGTCAATTTTTTTTGTAGAACACTGAGCAATCGGACACACCGACGATGAAACTGGGTTGTTTTAAGGAGCCATTTGTTCTCTTTGCATGCTCAAAGACTCCTGTAGATAAGGACAAGGTTTTGTCTGGAGATTTAAGCAGGCATTTGAAACAAAGTTTGCTGTTTTGAGGTGTCTTTTTGAAGCATGCAATGCGAAGAGTGCAGGGAAATCTGTCAAGGTTGACTGAGGACAGATAACAACCATACATTTATTATAACTAAACAAGCTGCCACTGCCTCTCAAGCTGTTGCATCTTTTTCTATTAGAAAAGGAAAAACAACAACAAAAAAAAAAACCAAACATAGGCCAAAGGAGGAAAAATAAATGCAGTGAAAAAAAATATCTAGATGGGTAAACATATTCACAGTTAATTCAATGTAGAAGTGTTTAGGCAGACAAATATCTACAGCCAACTTTTCCTGTATTACCTGGGAAAACACAAGGACACATGAGGACAAAACTTTTCTGGTCAAGGGCAAGTTCCTACTTGTTAATATCTGAAGGGCTAAGCATATATGTGATCCTGTGCTGGTGCTATAAAAATGTAAAAGAAAAAAAAAAAGAGTAATACAAATGATTGATCTATACTTGTGTCCCTCTTAGGATTTTTTTTTTTTTCTAATGAGGCCTGCTGGACATATTTATATCCAACTTTATGTAAATTAGCAAAAATATCCCAGGAGCAGACTTTGTGTTCATCTGGACTTGTTTAGGGTTTCCCTAAAAACATTTTGCCTTCTCTCCAAAAGGCATAATGTCATTCATTTTTGGATAGAAGGCCAAAAGTTTTCAAGGAAACCCTAAAGAAGTTCAGAATAACACAAGGTCTAGTCTTGGATAACTATGACCTGGATGATTGAGGATCATTTCTTTCTTTTCATGCAGGGAAGCATGCACACGTGTTGCTGGTATGCAAATTACCCGGCCTCGGCTACTTAAATCTACCTGCGTGTACCTCCCAAATAGGCCGATCAATAACGCGTGATTTGAGCTCAAGTCTTACAGCTTTCCTGACTGTGTACCTGTACAACCTAGACTTCCTGTTAAAAAACAGTCTTCCTTTACGTTGGCCTGCTTCCTAAACCCAAAATACACGAGGCTCCGAAAAGTGCCGTCCTGGATGTGTTTGTAGGTAAAGGCAATCAGGGGTTTTAGCACATCCGGTAACAACACAAGCAGGCCTGGCCCCGCCGTACGACAGACCCGCTGATTAATGGAGGGGCTCTGAAGGAGAGCCGCAGAGTGATTAATTGAGCTCAGGACCTCATCTGCAATGTTTTGATGAAATAGGAGAGAGGATAAAAGGCTGTGCTGGAGCACCACTGATATTCCTGTTAAGTGTTGTGGGGAGGGAGGACAGGAAGGGTTTCTGATAAAGCATATGTGGTGGCGTACAGCGGGCGTGCCCGTGCGCATGATCTTGTGCGGTTATCTGTCAGAACGCTTCCTATTTGGCACCTGCTTGCTTTCTTGCATTTAATAAGGAAAAAAAAAAAAAAATCACAGGATGGATCCAGACACCTTCTCCTCACTACTCGCACACCGTTTAACTTTGCCAAGCAACAAACTACAGTTTAGAGTTTGGCTTTTGATAAAGTTTAATTTACCCTTGCTTTAGGGAATAACATTGTGCTCCAGTAACTTCATCTTATCCCGTTCAACTGTTTCCCTGAGTCATGCACAGTTAAGAAACAGATCCAGAATGGTGACGGGTTGGGGGGGAGGGATATAAAAGCCATGCCTGGAGAAGGGGGAAGCCTTCACAGATGAAGTGCAATTATCACTCAGCATGTGACGGCTGAGTTGTGCTCAAGAGGAAAGTCGTTCCAGTGTGTGTGCCTGATTGAAAATCAGTTCTCATAAACACTGCAATCACCTTTATGGTCTCCCTCAGACAGTTTGATCCACAGGGGCTGAGATAAACACTCGACGGAATTCGAGGTGACGTGCAGTGGGCGTTTTCCTAGAAGAGAGAAGCCATAACCTGTTTGTCGTGACTGAGGTTCCTTCAAACAACGTTAAAAACCAAAGGATCTAATTAGTATGTAAAATCCGATGTGTAGGATGATCTACAGCACAAATGGATTTTTCAAAAGGACGGAATTTCCTGCTCCCTCGCCGCTTGAATCAGTCTTTTGAACATTGATGAGGCTACGTTGCACAAGTCTTTGTAGCTAAATGAGCCTGTGAAATTCTGCACATTTGTTTTCTTTTAGTCTTTTCCTGATTTCAACTCGTCTAAAATATTTACTGCACCCTTGTCATCTGACACTAATCCCAGCAGTTCCAGCCGGTGCAGCTGAATCTGGCCCATTGCTATCACCAGGCCTTGCAGACACTCCTCCCGCTAATCCAGCAAGTCATTTTTTATTGCCGTTTGGCCATTACTGACATTTTTTTTACGATCTGTCATGTCTGTTCATCACCACAATAGTTAAACCCACAATCTGTTGTGTTATCTGCATCTATCAAACTAGACAGCTGAGGAAAAGGCCTCACGTAAAATTTGATGGTTACACTTTTGATTTAGCTTGCTGGTCACGTTGTCAAACATCAAATGTGTTTATTACATTTACAAATTGTATTCACTATGACTTTAATCTGCAGTAAAATGCTAAAAAAAAAACAAAAAAACAAAAACAAAGCATAAAATCCAGTCCAGCTACTGACAAAGCTTCTCAAAACAATAAAACGTACAGCTCAGTGCCATCCCTCTTTAGTTGTGCAGCAAGAAAACCATTTATAGCCTAAAAATAAAGATTTATAAGACATAAACCTAATAAAGAAGCCAAAATAGAAGTTAAGTAAAAGGTTGCGTTGACTTTTGCAAAAAAGATCGTTCCTCACAGACCGGTAACGTGTGTCTCATCAGAGGACAGCAAAAAAACTATAATACACGGGCCCCCCCTATCACACAACACAACAAACTGTTTCCAGTTCTTTGTTAATTGTTTTATACAACCTTCAAAGGTTTGATTTTTATTCTTTTTGAAATCTGTTTTCTGTGGAGAAAGTGACATGTATTTAGTCATAGATATTTTACTCTGCTTTCAAGTGAACTTTTCCATTTGGTTCGGGCCCAAAGTTGGACCTGGAATTCTATTCATCTACAGCAGCATTTTGAAACGTAATAGTATATAGGTAAATAATAAATATAGTTTGTTTTTTTTTCTTGAAAACTGCGTTATTCCTATTTGCACACATATTCTCTTGCTTCGCCTGCCGACATGTTGTATCCATGTGCTTTTCTTTTTTTTCCAGTCATCTAAATGCAAAAGAGAGATGAAGACAAACCCAGTTCCCTGGGTTCTATTGAGTGTACATTTCAAAGACGCGGGCTTTAAAACCTCTAAAATGGATCCAATTATGAAGAAGGCTTTTTGGTGACGCTTGTGGAACTGTGTGTAATTGTGTAACCCTAATTTTCCTGGCACGGAAGCCCTGACAGAGGCTTGTCATCTCCCCCCTAAGCTTCTTCTCTCGGGCACGATGCTGAAATGAGATCTCGTCTTAGCGGCAGGAAATGCTGAGAAGTAATATAACGGACACCAAGAGAACAAAATCACCTTCTTACAGAGAAATCCGTTAGAAAAGGGGGCTTTAGCTTCCATATCTATGCTGGCCTCTCAGCTGACATGAAGCTGTGAAGAGCGTTGTGTGATTTCCTCCCACTGAACATTTTGGCAGATGAAAGGATGTAAAAAAGGAGAGGAAAAAAAAAAACCCATAAAAACCTTATTCCACCTCTTCGGACATGAGTTGCTTAATGTCTCTGCACCATCATTGCTGGTTTATTTAAATTTTAAAAAAAGATATTTTGAGGAAAATTGAGGATTTGGCTGGAAGCCCTTCGTTTTCTTGGTGTGTATCTTTGATTTTGACAGCAACAGTCACATTCTTTGCCATGAGGACCTATACATGCGGCATCTATTTCCTGTTCGCCTTGGTTATGGCTGGTGAGGAGGAAGGAGGGGACTTAAAAATACTTTGGATAGAAGCAAATCTTGCTCTTTTGATCTCCTCAATCATCAAAGGGAGCCATCCTACCGAAGTCAGACACCCAGCTGCTCACGAGGCGGCATTTTGCACGCCTACAGAGGACATTAAACGGTTAGCCGCTCGCCGATCGGTAATCGGCGCATGCAGAGACTATGGCGTCCTCGCTTCCAGTGTGCCAGCAACCAGCATGCACGTGGTTAGCGTGATAACAAATGTAAAAGCATTTTACCGCCTGCAGCTGTGCGAGCTTGAATAACAAAAGACTGGAAATCTGCTTTGAATGTATAACTTTTTTCTTCTTCCCTGTAGGTGTGACAATGTATCAGTGTGCAAAAGCTCGACTGGCTTGAATAGCACATCTCACATGTTTCATTTACCAATGCATTTACAGGAAAACAGGAGTCTACATACATATTTACCAGTTTTTTTTATTGTCTGAAAAGTGCATCCTTTTAAAGTAGCAGTTATAAATAACTTGTTAAATTTGTTTAAAATATTACTGCATTTTAAATTCAATGATTGGATGTTGTGTTTTTTTTTTTTTTTGAAAGACTCTTGCTAGGAAACAAGACAACAAACAAAATCTGGCATCTTTGGCAGCTGTAATTACAGCTGCTGCGCAGCAGTAGGTCCAGATCAGGATTTGATGAGGAGGAAGACGATACCAAGAAGAGGATGAAGAGGAAAAAAATATCAAGTGTTTGGAGATCCAAGTTTTCTGGACCACAGTGATCACCGTGTCTGAGTAAGTGCTAATTTTCATGGAGGTGATTTAGGATGGCACAGATTGACATCGAAATGAACTGTACAGAAAAACCTGTTTGTCACTTGAAGGACAACACATTTGCAGCTCATGTGATCCACGCTTCAGATTATCAGTGTGAGATTTAGCCCATTTCCATTTGGGAAATACTGACGCTTGGTGTCATGCGACTGTTTGGATGGCACTCAGACTGAGCCAGAAATAACTAGCTAGGCCTCATTATCTGATGGTTTGGGAGTGAAAAATGACCAAATCTTTACACATTTTGTAAAACAGCAATGACTATAACATTTCAAAAGCAGTTATCTGAGCACTGGGAAGTTCTGCCAGGAAATATCCTCTCTTGTGACCAGCAGGTTTGCAAATACAATGATGAGCTGAAGATATCCATGTTTTGATGCAGAAAAAGACACAAGCTAAGCATCTGATTAGGGGTTAAACAGTAGCCAGCCATGACTTCAACTGCCCTGAATCTCTACCAAAAAAGGGACTTAAGTGAGAGACATCTGAAAAGATGACTCAGTGTGAGGAGCTATGGGTAAGGGTACTCTGATCTTGCAGTTCTAATTTTGCATTATGTAATAAAAAACACTGGCATGGCAAATCAAGTCATGTACACAGAACTAGGCTATATGTTGAATGAGAGGGGTATTTTACAGCGACAAGACTATTTAAAAGGCTTTTAAAACCCAGCATGTGTCACTGCCATGTGTTAATGTTGCTGTAAATCATTCCCTACAAATATTTAAGTACCGGTAATTTATTATTAGCTCAAAACAAAATTAACAAAAAAAGAACTTGTTTTTTTTGGTTAGCGTATGTGTTTTTATACCCAAAAAAAAAAAAAAACTGACAAAATATATCTTTAATTAACTCAATTTTTTAAAAAATATATGCTCATAAACTATGAAATGTTCTGCACGCACAATTTTGAGTGATCTCGCAGAGGTGGGTCCTTCTCCTCCCACCACCCTTCAAATATTTTTCCCCATGTTCAAACCGAGGCTCTGTACTCTCCAGCTCATTTCACATTCCAACAGCTTCATTTGGTTTTATCGTGTTTTATGTACGTTTAGCTACACTTTAAAGAGTGTGAAATAATTCTCCACTTGCTTTCTTCCATCACGCATGTCACTCTTCATCTGGATGACCTCGTTTTGGCTAATCAATGGCTGCTGAAGATATCGGCCCCCAGGCTGGCAGCAGTGATACACTGTACTAAGTGTTGACAGTGATGGCTTTTTTTCCATAATGGAGGAGACAACTAAGTGAAGAGACAATTAAAATTGATCTGCTTGCCGAGCAATGGAAATCCAATTCACTGCTGGATTCGACTGCTGATTTTTTATTTTTTTTAAATGGGAAACTAAACCTTTCAGCTGGATCTGTGTAATAATTGACAGTGAAACAGCTTCTAGATAATTTGCTCATATGATCAAAACTTTCGCCTTCGCGCTTAAATCTCGCTTTTTGTAGCAACAACCATCTCCCGAAGAGATCGAGTGGCAGGTTTCTGCCAGCAATGGCTGGATCCCACCATAAAGGAGAATAAATACAAGTAAATTAAATTAGCCCCTTTGTTTCTGCCAGCATTTATGCTACGCTAGGAGTGAGCATGTGGGAATTTGTTGTTCAGGAGACATTGATTAATTATGCCACACACAATTAGCCCATCAAATTGAGTGTGTCCTCCCCCTCTTGTGGAAAGGTGATGTCAGAATTTTATGGGGCATTAAGCAGTGCCGCTCCCTGTATTTTCATAGAGATCAGTGGAGACTAGAAGCTCAGAGGGAGAGGCTGTGTGGTATGAATAGGGAATCATGGAACCCGCAGGGTAAAAAGACGACTAACTGATCCTTTTAGACCAATGTCAATACTGATACCCATCACAGTTTGCACTCCCAGCAAGGCTCACGGCCTGTCTGCAATGTCTGTGGCATCTCCACGATTGAGAGAAGAACTGACAGTAAGACGTAGTAAAATAACAGACATAGATGGCTGCACTCACCGACTCCTCAGCCATTGATGCAGAGTGCCAGCTAATATTTTCAATTTCCTGCTTATTGGTTTGGTTACACACTGGATAGAGGGCACAAAAAAGCTTTTTGATATATATTTCAGTACTGTATATACTCATGTTGCACTTCATTTAGGGTTTGTTTCTGTCTCTGCTCACAAGAGCTACAAGAGCTGGTCAAAAGTCAGGCCTTTATTTTCTATTTAGGCTTTAGATTTTTAATATCACCACATCACAATTGGATCGGCCCCCCCCCCCACACACACACACATCTTGCCTTCCAGCTGTGAGTGCTATACTTGGGGCATTGGGATGTGCAGTAGTTGCCTGTAGCCTGCATTATTTTTCCCGGACCTTCCTAAGCTATTGCTCTCCCGCTTTGCTTCCATTGGTCAAACTGCAGCTCACCACTATGTTTGCGCTGTTTGGAAGTTAGAGCAAAACCTCGAGACGCCGTTAAATCCTCCGCACTGCACCCAGAGACCTGAAATCCGCTGCACTTGTCAAAATAGCCAGACGGAGGTTTGAGTTTTTCTCATTCATACTCCGCCAACATTGGATGTTCCGTCTGAAGACTGAGTCTAGCAACGTCCATCTCAGCGTTGAGTCTCGGATCCCCCGACTTGGGAGAGGTCAGATGCTTCCACCCGCTTTGCTCAGGCGGCCCAAAGCGCAGTCTTCACCATTCTCCTCCTGACATCTGCCATTTCGCATCAGCCCCTCGCTTTGCCGCTAATGCCTCTGCAGTTATCCAGGATTTAGCTGTGAGAATATTCTTGGAAAGCAGCAGGTTTGCTGACAAAAGGCAGAGGTTTATTTTGTATTCATTTTGCAGTGTTTCCAGTGTTTAGGTTCAACACAAACAGCCAACAGATTTGAAATTAGCCTCAACTAATATTGTTACTGAAGCTAGGTGTAAGAGTGAAAATCAACTTCCACTTATGGTGATGAGGTAACTTTACAGCTCATCATTTCTTTTTTTTTTTTTGAGTTGAATTTTTTCTTTTTTTTTTTTAAATGATGTGTTTAAATGCTGATTTTTTTTTTTTTTTTAAAGAACACTGTTCATGTTTCAAATCTGCTGCCTTGCTGTGGGTAAAAAAAAAAAAATCTTTTCTGTTCTGTTCTGTTTAGTCTCCCTAGTCAAAAATTCGGTTGCAAATCTGAGGGGGCTTCATGGCCCAGGCATTACAAATGCCCCCCCATCCCCCCTTCCCTAACCTGCGCCTCATCTCGATGTGATACAAATCAACATCTAAAGCATAAGGAGGATGAACTGTTAAAAAAGTAATAATCCGACTTCTCTAAATCTCGGTTAAATTCATCCATCAAAGAAAGTGTCAGCTCGACTCTTTATAAAAGATATGTCAGACTATTAGAGAACTGAGGTGCTGCAATTTATGTCTGGAGTAATAGCAAGGCATGGATCTTAGTTAATTGTCTTTTTTCCTCACTGTGAGAGTTATTAGCGCTGAAATTAAATCGCCCCCCTCCTCCACCTGCTTCTTTTTTTTTGTCATTGGAATTTATTGCACCTTACAGTTCCTAAAGAGGCACTCAGCAAGAGTTTAAAGCAATACCAAACCTTTATGTCCCAGAACTGTGCATTTTTTTTTCAATGGTTATCCAGAAACTCGGCATAGCTCATAATTTTGTTTAAAAAAAACCTAAAAAATAACAAATTTTTTCTTTTGTCTGAAAATCCACCCACAAAACCAAACCCCTCATGGGTTTACGTTGTCCTGTTGCAACAAACTCCATAAATATGTTCATCTTAAATTTAAAAGTCTGCCATAAGTAGATGCTTCTCTAAAGAAGAAGAAGAAGTAGTAGATGCTTCTCTAAAGAAGCATCTACAAGAAGATAAATGCTGCTATTTAAAGACTTTGTCATCGTCAACAGCCTCAGAGCCAGAAAATTAACATCACTAATTTGTTTAGAAGGATGAATCCATCTGTTTGGTGCCAGTGCCAACTTGAAAGTTGCTCTGATTTTCAAAACATCATTAAACCTCCAGACGATATTAGCATGTGTTAGCGTGGATGTTCAATTGTTTTCCGACAATGTTGGATCATTTTAGGCAGCGGCGTTTGTCTTTCATTTATCAATCATCTTTCGTGTTGATGACTCAAATTCCGTTCAGGCGACTCAGAGATTAAAGGCGTTTCGCACGGATTTCATTTTTCTTCCAATTGTGGCTCGTCATCACTATGATATCAGTGTGGTCGGAGAAGATAATGTGTCACACTTGAGGAATATAAATTTCTCTGATGTTCAAAGTTCCATGCATTTTTCAGTCCCAATGAGAATTCCCTTTTTAATATACTAAACCATATACTATGGTTTTTAATTCACTGCACTAAATATGTATTTGAAGTTAATATATTTAGTGTAGTTGGGTCTGTTAAAAGTGTTTTTGTCTTTGTCTGACCCAACTCTTTATCTGCGGCAACACAGTTTTAATCTTACTCTAATTTCCTGATCAGATAAATGTAATTCAAATACCTGCTTTAAAAAAAATCCGAACAATGTATGTAACACTGTCACGCATTCCCTTAAACCTCTGTTGTGTTGCAGTACAGAAGTCAAGTCAGCCATTTGCTGTGCTTACCCAGCATGCTCGTGGGGATTGTCAACCATCAAGTTGCAAACATTGCTAGTATGTTGCCTCATCAGTTTGACAAAGCATTAAAGTAGTAATCTGGAAAACTTTCAAAAGCGCTTCCCCTTTTTTGATGACAGGCGGCGTTTGTTGAGATCGGTTATCAGTCAAGCGCTATAAAGCAGATTATCATTATTTTTATTTTACATAATGCCTTTGTGCCTTTAATCCCTAGCAAATCATTTTGAGATTTGCTTGCTGCTTATCATGCACAATCACTTTTTTTTTTCTTTTTTTGGGTCTGTAAACACAGCCTCCTGAAGATAATAATAAGAGTTTCACTGCAGTGCTCTGGTCTGTCAGGTGGAAAAAGTTATGTAAGCAAAAATCCTCCCTGCAGGTTAAAATCACAGTCATGGTGGCAATGACACCAGGTTAGGTGTGAGTTTCTTATGTGTTCCACCTGTTACATTTGTAAAGGTCAAGTGAAACTATATACCGGTAGTTCCATTCCATGCTGATGTCTGTGATATTCCCTTTGCATCAGTATTTAAGGAGTAACTAAGCTGAATTTAAACTTTTTAAAGGCTCCTAAAAGCCATCCAACGCACAAAAAGCAGGATGCCAAGCTGCAGCCTACAGCTGAACTTCAAACACGCACGTCGATACGGCTATTCTGGAGTTCCGTCATATATGTTAGTGGTGTGCGTCACGTTTGTTTTTACTAAGATGCTGCACGTTTGTTCTATTTGTGATGCACACGTTTGGCCAGACATGAATCAGAGCTGCGCAGAGGCGTACAGCTGCACAGCTGTTCCACTGTTCCCCTGTGGTACTGGAGCTGCTTTTTTTTGTGTGTGTGTGTGTTTTTTAATCACCATCCTGCCAAATTACTGGTGCTCTTATTTACTCCAGATATTCTCTGCAGAAAGTGTGAAATAAATAAATTGCTGCACGCGGGAGGATGCGCCCCGCACAGAATGTACAGTCTTGTAATATCTGTTTTGGTTTCGATCAAATCCTCCAGCTAGGATTCTACATTTGCC
>CAAE01014709.1:347424-368861 GCA_000180735.1 Tetraodon nigroviridis
TCTCAGTTGGGATAAGGGGCTGGGTAATGCATTATGTCTCCCCAAAATAAAGCTTCTACGCATTATGCGTTGTAAAAACTAAGCCTTGTTTAACCTTGTCAGTTTTTGTTTCTCATATTTTACAGCTAATTTCTAGATGACACAACAGTCTGAGATTCTTAAAAAAAATATTTACACTTTTAAAGTTCTAGGAGAAGTAGAAGATAGATTTGTGTGGGGATTTATGAAGAAAACTGCTGATTTACCTTATCAGTAATCATGTTTACATATTTAAATGTCAATGTATAGTGTGCACAGGCTCTGGTCAGAGAAGCCATCTCCATGACAACCATTTGCTATGGGAACCATGAATACATCAGATAACTCAGCAATCTGCACACATTGTCTCTGCATGGAAGCGAGCACCTGGTAGGTAAAGGAAATCACAGCACATTCAGCCAGTAAAGAAAGCACTTCCGGGAAGTGATCAGTCAGTTCTCCTGGATGAGCTTCAGCTTTCCAACATCCTGTTTTTGTTTTAGAATTAACGTACAAATGTGCAGAGTTTATACAGCGAGTGGAAGAGTGCAATGAAAGAATACCTCTGGCCTACAGGCCAAGCAGGAAGGCGTAGTACAAAACATGACCAAAATGCTTTTGTAGGTGTTTCATATGGGGGAGCAGAGGTGTCAGCTGGAGTTTGGTCATCGTTTTATTTCTGTGTGTGCAGTAAGAAGTAAACACAAACAGCAGAAAATGACAAAAATGATGGAATTGTTTTTACCATCTATTATGTTGGTTTGTTTGTTTGTTTTTTAAATGCAATTGAAAGAAAAAGCAATGCAAGAAAAGGCAAACAAACAAACAAACAAACAAAAAAATCCCCTGAGCAGGAGAGGGCTGAGAGGAACGCTACGCTGAAGCATGCAGCCCACTCACAAAAATTGATTGAATTACATATTTTTGTGAGATATAGATCTACCTCTTTGTGTACAGTCATGGATAATATAACATTCTTGGTATGTATGATATTTGCAGAGCCCAATGCCCATGATGATGTGCGATAGACTGCCGGATGCGATGGTCAACATGGGTAATGTGTACAATATTTGTTATATGACACGCTCAGATTGACATTTTATGGTCATTCAGCCACCCCCGTGTTGTAGATGGCTCAGAGAGCTTTTAGACAGAGAAATACTCCTCTCGAGCTGTATTCTGCTGCATCGATTTTAAAGAACTCCCTCTATGCTTCGCAAATGTTTATATATATCAGGGCCTCATGAGTAGATTAGTGCAAATTTTTAAATAAATTGCACACCTTTGGTCCCAAAGTCTCTTTTATTATTGCTGGGAGATGACTGCTCAGTGTTGGCGTTATAATGGAATAAAGAATTTAATGTGAGCGAGAGCCCAATGGGAACAATGCACGTTTGGAGGTACAACCATCGTGGTTTAATTCTGTTCTTCTGTCTGATGTTGCCTTCATTTACAATGCTGCAACAACTTCCAGCTGAATAAGAAGACAAAGAAACAACGTTTATTGACAAATTGCATCCACTGAAGAATGAACAGTGAAGGCCAGCTAGAGAATGAGTGATGAGCCGCTGCACCACCACTGTGGGCAATTCTAGCCAGCCTTTGATAGTGGAGGAAATAGCAGCACCTGCCACGACCTCCTTGCTGTAAAGCACCATGAAACCCCCAAACTGTCCCTGCGTGTCAAAAACAAAATCTGATAAATGGATTTCATTGTATACTCTGAAGTGTGTGGTGATGCTAAAGGGTTTGTTTTCATTGTGCTGTGTGTTTTCATTGTTTTAAAAGTTTGGTTTAGAAAAAAAAAAAAAAGAAGTGGTGAGGCAGTGGTCAGATTGGCTCTCTTCCATCATCTGTCCTGTGGTCAGAGCACTTAAGCAAACTCAAGCCTCCAGAGGCGATGGGCCTCCACCTACAGATGTCATGTCGAGCCATTTAAACTGTCTTTAGACTTGATCGATATCCAGCAGCTGGATTCGCCTTCATGAGGGTAGCAACGAGAACAGTTGACGCATTCAGCGATTTTCTCCAGGAACAGTGATGCTAGGGCGATTGGAGCCTGGAGCTACCAGAGTGCAACTTTATCCCTAACTGTTTGAATCTGTGTGTATAAAACCTGAAAAAAAAAGCTACAGATAATCTACACAGACCTTCAAAACCCATATTTGGATACTCACTATTAAAGACATAGTTTGCATAAGCTTTTCCAAGAATGTAGAAAAAGAATTAATTTTAATAATGGCTATTTTAACATTGTGGGAACCATATATTTGCAGTATTGCCATATTTTTTGCTATTCATGTGAATTACATTAAGCCATCTGGATCTTATCAGACATTGAATATGAAAAATTCAAATAGTGTATTTTTTGCTGGTTTTACTGGATTAGTCTAAACTATGACTATTTTGTCTTTTGAAAGCACGGAAAAAGAGTAAAAACTTAAATTCTTGTCATCAAACCCCCTTTTATTGCAATAAATAAAACTACGTTTAATGTTTACAGGCTGCTGTGGTTTAGTTTAGGTACTTGACATAATTTCCAGTGCAAACACAGGTCTGAGTGTATTCACTTGACATTTTGCACGTTTGGGTAAACAGCTATTAATGCAAATTGCTTTTGTCTGATTGTAACAATAGTGTTTTTAAGCTTTCACACACTTGAGATTGTTTATATACTCATTATTATGGCATCTGACAGGTCTACCAACTGCCACAATTCTCATTGTAATCTTTTGCCAAATTAATCTATTTTCTAAACACTGCTAAACCTGCCTTGTCAGAAAAGAAGAAAAAACATGATTCAACTGCCAAAAGGCCCAACTGTTGTCAAGACTGTGCTCTGTGATTGAACATATTGAATTTGAACCAAATCCAGTCGTATTTTAACAAAACAAATTATTTTCTTTTCTCATGCCTTTTACTTTGTCCGATCACATTTAAATGCCAATAGCTTTTGCAGGATCTTATTCCCAGCTCAGTGATGAATTAAAACATTTTGCCATATATTTTGACGTTTATCAGCAGAGTTCTGCTAATCGTTGGTTGATTCTTGACAATATGTGACCACATTTCCCACTTCAGTAGCAATTAATATTGTTACAATGTTTTTCTGTTTAAATTTGACAACTGAACACCTTAGAAAAAGGTATTGAGTTGGTCGTTGGACTGGGTACTGCACAAAAAGAACAATTATGAAAGTAAAGTTATGAAAAAAAAGTTATAAAAGTAACCAGAATTAAAGATAAATACCGTTTAAAATATGTTTTTGACTCATAAGATTTGGTAATTTTGTAAGAAAAAGACACTGTAAACTTACCACAGAACAAAATCTGATGGTTGTTTTTGTTGGAAAAAAAAACAAAAACAAAACGTTTTTTCAAGGTTCTCCAGTTTGATCTAACAGTCCACAAACACAGGTGTGCAAGTGTGTAGGAGAACCGTGTGTGTGTGTGTGTGTGTGTGTTTGTCTGTGTGTCTGTGAGTATCTTGTGATGGACAAGTGACTATTTCAGGGTGTATTCCAGCCGCTCTCCTAGCAACTGCTGGGAGGCACCCGGTCTGAGATCCCAGTGTGTTTGCGTGACTCTTGGCCACGTGCGTCATCGCAAATGTCTAAAACTCACTAAAATAGCAGCACATATGTCAAATGTGCCTGTTCTGTTGTAGTCTGTCTGGACGGGATCCAGTGCTGGTCCCGTCTGCTTATAGAGTTCAGATGTATTTCCATCGCTTCCCACCGTTTTGACCGTGTTCCATCTGTTCGGACACAGCAAGGGGCTGAAAAAACGTTCCCTCACCCCCTCCCAAAAAAAAAACCAAACACTGAACACCCAAGGTTAGAGACACAAGCAGACTATTGACCTTTGAAAAAGACTTGATGTGTGTCTTCCTCATAAAAGCAGGGCAGAAAATGTGACGTTAAGAGCAGATTTGGGTCTGAGCTTTATATAGTAGCTGCGAGTATAAATATCCTTCAGGCTCATTGAAAGAAGCTTATGACTTTAAATATAACTTTAATGATATACATTCCTGAAGGCGATGTTCCAGAGAAGCCTGAAATCGTTCCTTGTATCATATCTGCGTGTCATTACAAGCACGCTGATGTCTCGTAGCCGAGATGTAAAATGATCAAACGGCTCTCTCAAGTTAACGACCTGTAATGCTTCATCACTGGGACGGTTACAGGTTTTTGATTGAAAATGCATCAAAGTAAGTGGGCAGCCTTTCATGAGTTCAAAAGTAAAGGGCTGCCTGCCCTTGTGGCACGAAATATTAAAATAAATAAATAAATAAAATTTCAGAAAATCACCTCTGCATACACGCTTCCTGTTCAAAAAGAAAGGACGATATATGATGTGAATGGAAAAATTCATCACCCCAAAAACACTCTGTGCTGAACCTCTTCACCTCCACCCCATAGATTTTTTTTTTTTTTTTAAATCCCCATCATGTTTCCGAGCATCGTGTCACTCAGAGGAAACATCACTGCAGAAGCCAGCGTGAATCTCTTGTAAACAAACCTGTATCTAAAACACCTGCAAGAGCATCCTTCTCACATAGTTTACCCAGGTGAGTAGGCGGATTATTCTCTGATATCAAAAGCCCTCAACAGCTCAAAACAAAAGCTCACTGCGGATTCACTGAACTGAGGCAAAAATTGTAAAATAAACTGAGCCGAGAGCCAGGCGGCGGTTACAACGGCATTTTCAAGTCTGAGGGTTTAAGCCCTGGAAGAATTGAGGGATAAACGTTTTCTTTTTGACAGCAGAAGAATGCCTTTGGCCTCCGCGCATTAGCTCTGCTGTGAAACCATACAGTAAAATCACAAGTGTGTCTTAACTGTGGAGGCATGACTTGGGGTTCTGTTACCATTTTTTTTTTCTTCTTTTTTTTTTTTCTACCCTTAGCTCCTGCTTCTCTGCATAATACGTGTTAATAAACAGAACTGGCTAAGGAAATGTCTCGTGTGGAAAAAAACTTTGAAGCAAGTTATATAGCTAGACTTTTGCACCGTGGTCACCCAGGTGCTGGCAGTGGTTAGCGACGCGTGTGGGAGAACCACTGTGTGGACCTCACCCACAAATGGCCCAGCCATTAGCACATCTGTTTATGCCACCATGCAAGGGAGAGATGTCAACTGCTAATCGTGATTTACAGGAAGATGTGTGATTCCTCCTCCTCTTTTAATTGGCGCCGAAGGGAAGCTTACTGATGCACGTTTAGGTTGACATCCCTTATATGGTTTAACATTGTGGGCCCTCTCCATGCTTGGTTTCCAGTGATCGCCAGCTGCTTGGTCAATTGAATAATTAGGGGTTTAATGAGGCATTACTGCAGAGCACAGTCCTCTAACACAGCCCAGCCTTGTACTCCAGGCATCAGAAGCTGAGCTCAAAGATGCCACATATGATGAGCCAAACAAGAATTTGCCTGATACAGTGTAAGCTCTATGATGCGCTAGATGGAAAGGTCTAAAGTGGCTTATCTGGTTGATCTCTGAATCATCCTGCTTCACTCCACAGAGTGTGGGCCTCTTTTTTCCCGGCTTGCCTACATTATACTAAGGATCTCAGTGCAAGCCTCTGAGGTATGCAATATTTCAGCCTGCATCGTCTCTTTTGGACTGCTTTCCTCATCATTGCTAGCTGTAAAACAATACGTTCTATTGATTTCTGAGAAAAGAGTACTTGCAGTGAATTGACTGTGTTGCTAGCGTCTTAAGTGGACTAATTTCTTTCAATGCCGCACAAGCAAATATCAGATGAAGCCACTAAGGTCTGCGCTGTGAGTTTCTTGTGTTGTGTGATGTTCTTGTTGTTTTGCAGGACTCAGAGTCCTTTGAGGCCAACACAAGCCATATTTATATAACAAGTCAAAGTGCCAACGGTAACTCCTTGTTTTACAATTTGTTTCAGAAAATTTTGATCTGGCTGTTTTGGAGGGGAAATGAAGACAATCAGCATCTCTAACGCTAGAAAAGGTTCTGCTGTGTGCTACATAGATGAGGTGTCTTCATAACTGTAAGAATCAATAACAACTGCATAGTGGTGGCTACAATGTAAATAGCGTTTTAGCAACAAGATTAGATTAAATACATCGTTCAGGGCTCTTTTTGTGTAATACGGTGTTGAGAAATCTTTCCACAAAGACAACAATTTTGCGGTCACCACCATCAATGGCAGTGCCGCCTCTCCTCTCCACACAAAGCTCAGGCGTTTTCATGGAAAACTGCAGTTTCCAGCAGGCCTCCTGCCACGTGTGTTAGTTGTCTTATTAAGAACCAGTTTCAGGAAGTGCTACACGACTCACCAAGGGGAGGAAAACAGCCTTTGTTTTAGAACTACTGTAGTCGACCTTGAAATGCTGAAGCTGCTAGAGGAGGTAAACGTTCTGTATGAAACACGTGTGCACATCCAGTTCTAGCCAAACATTTTACAGATTATTCCAGTTTAATTGTGTCAACTGGCAGATAGGAAGTGGTTTTTAATTTTGTGAGAAAGGGTGGTGCAAACATCTGGTTATAACAGTCATAAAGTCATAAAGTCATATTTTACCTTCTCAGTCATAAAGGAATGGCTCTTTAGCGCATAAGTATTTGGAGCGGCCACATTGAATTATGAAAATGCAAATTCTGCCATCGTGCTATTGTGTGATTATAAATAATCACTGTCATGAAGATTATTAGGTTTTTTGGGGTTTTTTGTTTGTTTTTTTTTTTGTTTTTTTTTTTTAGATCAGTGCCAAGTATACAAGCAAATCATCGGCCAGATGTCTGGATGACTAGCTGTGTGAAGATCTGCCACAAAGGGCTTGTAGATCAATGTTTGACCAACTGGTTGTCAAGGAAGTTGTTCTAATGAGATGAGACCGTATTAAATACAACAGAGGTGTTTTTACTTCATCAAAAGTACTAAATGGAAACTGACAAATTGGAAAGCACATTAATCAAACCGAAATGCCTTCGCCATAGTCAGAGCTGTCGGAGGTAACGGCGGAATGAGAACCAGGCTGTTGCTGAAAATGAGCCGAATAAAATTTACACAAAGCATTATTTTTCTTTCTTTTTTTTTTATTGTGCTTTTTAATGTGCATAGTTTGGTGCATCTCTCTCTCTCTCTCTCTCTCTCTCTCTCTCTCTCTCTCTCTCTCTCTCTCTCTTGCCATCTAAATTCAGGATTTTCTGCTTTGTTTCACACACACCTGCTGACCAACACCTTCAGTTTTATTATAAATGCAATTACATTTTACAGTGTGTGTTTGGATGTGTGTGTTTGGGTATAGCCTTCCTGAGTTTGTTTCATGACACGAGCGTGCCAGAGCGCAGAAAAGGGTAGATAAAGCATGGCCCTTGCTACGTTTTCCCTTGATTCCTTGTTTTGAGTGTTCTTCCTTTATGACAATATACAGTCTTTAAACATAAGGAAAGACTTCATTCCAACAACTGTGTTTACTGCACAGATGAATACTCAGGGTATTGTTGTTTCACAATTTATTATTCGGAGAACTTTACCCACTAACATTATGCTTTAAACCCAGCTAGTACTGAAGCAGGAGCCTTTCTTATGCATCTCCACATTGCACAACTTCTCCCTGAAATCATTTTTGCGTGACTTTTAGGCCTGTTTGACGTCAAACCCACACCCAGATAAGTGTTAAATGGTTTTGTCTGACTTTTACCAAACCTTTTACAGCATTTGTCACATTTGCCTGTTTTACACAAACTCCCGCTGCACTGGTGCCAGTGACTCCATTGCCACACTATATTTATTCACACTGTGATAGCAAGGTTTTTTTCCAGGCAATTTTTCCCAAGGAGTCTTAGACATGGTGATGTGTATCCAACTGCTAATCTTCTGATCAGTAGATAACCTGCCACGGCATCCTGCTGACTCTGCCTGGCGTGTTACCATACAAATCATAAAAATAATGAGCCACTCGAATCTGTGTGTGTGTGTGGGTGTTGGGGGGGCAGAGAAACGCCTCAAATATGCAGGTGGGGGCATTGGGCTGCAGTTACCCCACCAGGAATAAAGAATTTGAACGATACGAACTGATTTTGAAACACCAGCAGTAAATCTCAAGTGCGCTTCCTCCAACTGCACTGATGCACTGTTGAACCCTGCAATCTTTTTATAAGTTTTTTATAACGCCCCTCTGAAACGCACAGTTGTTTTCTTTGTTTGTTTTTGTCTAAAAACTGTAAATGAACACAACAGTCAAACAAGAACATGTGTGTGTTAACCTAACCATCACTGGTCTGGGTAAAGACCAGACTGTCTGCCTACATAAGATAGAGCACAAATAATGTACGATCACGACCCAGCATGAATGTGCCAGTAAATGTTTTTGATTTTAGTGTGTCCGCCTTCTAACCATATATCTGTAGACAGGGTGGTGAGGCCAGCAGTCCTCTCCCCAGCCACTTTCACCAGCTCCTCAGGGAGTGTCCCAAGGTGCTTCCAGGCCAACCGAGTACTATTATCTTGCTAGGTTGTCCTTGGGGTCTCTTCCTAGATGGACGTCCCTGAAACACCTCAGGGAGGTAGATGTCTGTAAAGGAAGAGCAGCTTCACTTGGAGCTCCTCTTGGATGTCTTAGCTCATCGTCCCTGTTACCAAAATTAAAAAAAAACAAGACCCTAGCTACCTCAGGCCTGCAACTCATTTCCTTGTAATCTTAATGTTGTACTTTTGGTCATAACCCAAAACACTTGACCATAAAACATAGATTGACATTCCCTTAACCCTATTCATCTGTCTCCATCTATCTCCTCTCAGTCTTAACCAAGATTCTAAGATGGACAAATGGAGCAGACTTGGGGATCTAAACAATTACAGAAGTATAAACAATGTAAAAAAATATTCTTACCAAATCAATAAGGACTTTTTTAAATCATACATACAGCGAAGTCAAAGGTGGATTTGGATTCTCCTGGAACGTAGTTCACTTCCAGAGGAGAAAGCAAAGAAGCAGTTAATCAATCAAAACCACATAGTCTCTTTCATCTTTGTGTCTATGTTAATTTCTGTTTGTGCACAGGTGCATAGTACAAACATACAATTCGGCCCCCCTAAACACACTAATGCACACACAAACATGCATGCAGAAAGCCCTCAATGATTTACTGCTTTGTACATATTGTGCTGACACTGAAAATCACACACCTGATGAATAGACCTGATGCGATGGTGCAGTTGGTTTGTGAGCCTGTGATTTATTTGCAGGCTCCTGAGCCACACCAAGACCCCTTAATTCTAAAGGTAGCACTGTGTTTCCACAGATAAAACAAACAAAAAAAATAACAAAATAAAAAAAACAACTTTACTTTCTTCAGGCCTTATAAAGTTCTTAAACCCACAGGCAGTTGACAGCTCCTGAAGAGAGTCTGCAGATTAATCCTGCTTATCAGAGAATATGCATGTCATTTTCAAAATATCAGAATGTTAATTAAAGTATGTGCTACCAAAATAAACAAGGATTTATTTAGCACACGTCAGTAGATTTCTGCTTTCTCAAACTAAGTTATTAACATTATTAATTGTTCTGTATGTTTGCAAGAACAATCATAAAAAATAAAATAACTTTTAAAAATCACAAATATAAACCAGATTAACCAGATGATGGAATCTGATTAATGAGTGTCTGGCCAGATTTTGGCTAAATTAGTCGTAGTGCTATTGTGAGGCACGACTCCAAGTCGGGATGCTGTTTACTTTATTTAACTGCGAATGCGAGTTGGATAACAAGCTGAAATAACACACAAATCACAAGCCATTCCCCGTGATTAGGCACGCTCCTCAGCCGCTAAAAGGATTAAAGTCACGATAATGAAGATAAAAAGAAGACATTAATAATTTTGCTATGTTAATTAAAGGCAAGAGGATTACCAACAACACAGGAGCAATGTAACAAAATAAACAGACAGGCACTGACATTTTTCCAACACCATTAAAAATAAATGAATTTGGACCCCACACTGACGAAGCACTTCATATAGAAGCAAAAAAAAAAAAAAAAACACTAAACAAAGCTTGATATTCTCACCTAACATAGGAGCTACTTCATCAGAATACTCTTCAGCAACTTTAATATTTTACTATTTTAGAATTACTTTCATACAGCAGCAATAGATATATTTATTTTGTTTGTGTTGCTCAAAGGTTCATTCAAGCATTAATTTCTTCTTTTATAAGCACTTGTGTCTAATCTTAACATATGTAATAATCCTGGGATTTCTATTTTTATGAATTATTTTAATGAGCGTGTGTATGTGTGTGCGTGTGTGTGTGTGTGTGTGTGTGTGTGTGTGTGTGTGTGTGTGTAAGCAACTTTTCTCTCCTAACTTGAGCAAAACAGCAACATACTCACCTCTCCTTCACAATCTTTGTGAACAGAAAATGAATGACTTCTCATTTTTGTTTGAGGTGGACCTTTGTCCTACTTTGCTTCATGGTTTTCTTCCTTTTTTTTTGAGTTCAGTGACATAATCATTTGCCCTCCGGCCACTGACAGCACCTCTGTTTCATTCCCAATATTGTTGTTAGTTACACTTCTGCTGCTCCCACAGGTCAAAATGTCTGCTGTAAGAAAAGGTCTGAGGTGTGTGAGCTGAGTCACAGCGCAATAAACGTTTTTCACAGCCACTCCTCCCGTGACTCCTCTCAGTCAGAGAGCAGACAAAGTTAAAAGAAAGAAACACTGAATGGATGAACTGCATACATAGGTGACCACGCACATGGTTGTGTGGTTACAATCATAAAATATCTCACAATTGCCTTAAAGACTTTTATTTTTTTGCAAAACATTCTAAATCGACTCACATACCCTCGGGCATAGAATGCAGGTGGATGAGTTTAAAGATAAAAATGACTAAGGTCTGATGATCTGATCACAACAAAGTTTCTTTTTTTTACACAGTGTAATTAATTGCAGTTGCGACATGGCTTTGGGATTAGTGAGGTGACTAGTCTAGGCTGACCCTCTGGGGAGCACATCCAACCCAGGACATACCCATAAATGTATGAAAAATGATTAGGCAGTGACTAATTGCCCGTTTAGTGTCGCCAAAAGTTGTTAAACAGACCATTGCCTTTTAATACCTAAAGTAAGGAATGGGATTAATTAAGCAGAAATGTATTCTTCTACTCTGCCAAGTCTCTTTTTCCCCGCCTCTAAAAACACTGCGTGATGGGGTTTGCACCTCGGGGAAATCGTTGATAATGGTCTGAAAAAGGATCTCCTTCTTTTCAAGTCAGAACTCTGTTTTGGGTGGAAGAATGAATGTGTTAGTACAGCTCTATGCCCGTCTATAAAATAGAAGTGTGGGAAATGAAGGCATGAGCTCCTGCAAAAAAAAAAAAAAAAAAAAAAAAAAAAGGAAAGTATGACCTTTGAAACGAAAATCAATAAGTTTTTTTGAAAGGTAATATAAATATTTATAGAGAACAGAGTCGTGATGGGCTTCAAATATGTTACGGACAAGTTGAGGATTATTGTGTTGGCAACAGTGTCGAACTTGAAAATGTCACTGGCTTAGAGTTAACTGTAAAGGGGGCGAGACAACAAACAAAGTTGCGCTATTCTGCGTAAATTGCGGAGGTTATGCAATGAACTAGTAATAGTATGTTTGTAACAAATCTTTCAAACAGAATGGGCAGAGAAACTCCAACAAAAAAACCTGTAAAAGTAATAGCGATGACACTGGCGGTTAGTGGTTATTTTCAAGATAATGAAAAGGAGGGAAAAAATCCATCATCTGAACTTTATTTCTGAATATATTCCACAACATTTGGCTTTTATCTCTGCTAAGGAAAGTAAATCTAGTTTAGAAACTGCAAAGATGAACCTGTCAGCAGCAAGATTTACACTTTACATGGTCTTAAAGGCCTGGTCCAACAGCAAAGGGGGCCAAAAAAAAAAAAAAAAAAAGTCAGCCAGATTGCCAGACACCAGTCTCACAAAGCACCCACGCGGTCGTTTGATGGCTGTGCTTTCTGAGCTTTATAGGCTGTGCTGATACGCGAAGGACACTGACGGACCACTTGAACAAGTCTGAGGTGCCATAACTGCTGCCTGATTGCTTTTTTATCCAAGCTGACTTGTAAGTGTTTTGTTGCCTCAGGATCAATTTGAAGGAAGGACACCAGTCTTTGTTTTGCCCAGCACCCGCACACCTCCCCCATACTCACAAAAGTATAGGTCTGACAAAGGAGCTGTAAAAGTAAACCACTGTGTATCTTTGATGTGGACTCTAGCGTACCCAGTGGCTGGAAATGTCATAAATGAGTAGGCTGGGCAGTTTTGGAATACTGTATAACTACGATCTGTGTCCCTGTCTGAAAAGTGCCTCTTTTCTAGTAATTTTTTACTAGAAATTAACTAGTATTTAGATTATTATTCGTGTGTTCGGTAAAAACGATGTAGAAATACTGTTGAATTTATTCCCTTTGTTTTGTTTTTTTTTTTTAACCTTCTGACTTTCTGAAAGTCCCACAGCAATTAATCTTTTGACATACCTCTAAGGTACTTTGTCAGCAAGCCACTGTGAAAGTGCAAACTGAGCCTGACATTTAACTAATTGCAGTCATTTGAGAACAATCACTTATATAATGCATTGGAAATGCACAGTGGCATTAAACAACCGCCCCGCAGCTTGCTGAGCCGCCAAAAGGTAAAACCCAACCAAACCGAAAGAGAAAGTCTACAATAGCGAACATGACAGTCACATTCACTTTTTTTTTTTTTTTTTTTGTAACTGCTACAGTTTGGCGTGACAGGAAGCAATAGGTGGCGTGATGACACGTAAGCCAGCTGCAGTCGATTCTTCTTGGCTCCTTTTTGTAGCAAAGACTTACCTTTTCTTGGCGTCGTATGGAGTTTGATGAAGACCTCAGTCTCAGCCTTCTTTGCTGGCATGGAAAGCTGCTAAAGAGGAGAGAAGGCTAGGCGCACAGAATGTGCACCAGAATGATGAATGATGGGAAAGCAATTTAAGGCAGAAAAAGCCACACCAGGGGGACCCGCGGCTTTTGTACCTGTCTCAACGTCATTTAGATCTTATTTGTTGGTCTCACTGTCAGCAGGCCCCTGTTTTCTTGGCCCTCACTTGTGAATGGCCATGGAAATTCTGACAGACTGCCAAACAAGCTGTCAGCAGCGGAGTGCCGCCTGCTTTTCTCTGACGTCTGCTGCGCACGGTGCACAGAGTAGCACTCAGCCACATTTGTATTCTGCATGCCCCCACTTTCATGGTTCAGGTTCGCTCACCTATGACTCGCCAATATACATTTTTACTCAACCCTATTTTCTGATGTTTTGGAGGACTGATTCAATTGTCTCCTGGCGTGTTCCTTATTAAGCCGTGCATGTCAGCATGTGCGTCATCTAATGCGATACGCAGCGAGGTTACATTTCTGCCGTGGTTCAATCTGAGGACTGATAGCATTTTGTCTGCAATCATTTCCTTTTCTGTCTCTCCTGAGCAGAAATCGGTGTGGCAATGATTGCGCTCTCCTCTTCCACGTCATAGTTTAGGTTCACATTGGATGATATTCCAATTATCAGTCAGGTGATGTGAGGGAAATCATCTCTCTTTAGTCCAGGCAGGCTGGTTGTGTTATTTCCCTCAAGCTGTCTCCTTTATAAGATATATATATATCTTTTTCGTCTGCTTTTCTGTCCATCTGACTGAATTTATTCTTTCCACCACAGCGGTTTTTAAGCAATGATTGCACAGACAATTTTTTCCAACTTCAAACCGGTTTAGACTCTCAGATATTAACATTTTCATTACACCATCTCATATTTTCATTTGTTTTTGGCATGTGTGTGAAAGTGAAGGAGTTGTCATGAACATCTGAATGCAGCACTTTGTCCCCGCACTTCCAGCTAGGGGCCCTGTCCTTCGTCACCTGCGAAGGTCTAATCTTATCTGCGGCTGTTGCATTGCTCTTCATTAATCACTCCCAGGGCTCAATCAAACAGTGACTGATGGTTGACACGGCCTTGTCCAGCCATTTCTCAGATGTTGGGAGTTGTTCCCAGGTCAGGCTGGGTGGCGCAGTGCCGTGTCGATTCGTGACAGGTGTTTGCACTCATCCCAGCCTTAATCTTAGCCTCTTCACAGAGGCTGAGCATCAGGCTCATGGCCATGTGTGCCAAATGTGCGTTGAGCTTAAAGTTCTGCATCATTTTTGTGCTGCTCCTGACCTTGGCTCATTGGGAGCAGGAAGTCCACAGTGTGACTAGGGTTTCTTTTACAGCCACCGACTTTCAGCGTTCTACTTGTTTGACCCAGATTGAGACGTTAAAAATGTCATCCTGTCTACTGCTGCACCCAGGTGGGAAGTGGAGGAGGCATTTGCAAGGGAGGGAGTTTGTTTTATAACGGCGGATTATTAATGGCACGATGATGGAACAAATCAACCTGAGGTAGCCGGAGCTTTTAGCTAATCCATAGTAATCAGTGATGCCGCATTGAGCACTGTGCTTCATGGAGCCTTACCAATCAGCAAAGGAAACAGTGATCTGCCATCTGTTTTCCTCTGCTCACCGATGGGGGGCAAGGGCCACCAAGAGTGAAAAATGCTAATTATATATGAAGGATGAATGCAAGTGGGATTGGTGGGGTGTGTTTTTAAGCTCCATGATCACCTTATGAATTGTTTTCTGCTTTCGCTCACCAGAGAGCTTTCTGCCGCCTGTGATTACAAAACCGATCACAGATCAAATGCTAATAGATGTATTGTCTTGTCTGCAGTCTAATAGAAAAATGACTTCTAATCTTGTGTTATTGGAGAGTTTTATCAAATGACTTCCGGTGGGACGAAAAGAATCAAGTTGTATTGATCTCCATTAATTGCTGTGGCAGTGAAATGCGGTATTAACCATGAGGCAATATTGAATTTGAAGATAGCCTGTCATTTCTCTGCTCAGTGTAAAAGCACAAAGGTAGCAAACATGCAGTCCCTCTGGTGTCAGAACAATGTCCTCGTGGTTGGCAGATGATCTGGCATCGGTGTACTCAGCTCTACATAACCTTTGGACGCTTCCCATCCTCTTTCTACAGAGAACAGAGGACAAAGCCCTATCCTGTTATACATGAATAAGAGCCTGCTGGCAAAAGAGATGTCGCTAATGTTTCATCAAAATACCTCAAATCTGTCTCCAATGATAATGTCTCCTGATTCCGTGCCAAAAAGCTTTTAATCTGCAGAGGTAATGTTATTGCATATATAACATCTAAAAGCTGTAGACTTGGGAAAGAGCCAAACAACAACGTAATTCACCTCATACTGTCTCCTGGATGTGTTAGAATCACAATAAAAGCTTTTTTTCCCCTGTTTTTTGCTTTGTTGTTTTAATGTAATTGAAGCTTTGTTTCTCAACAGCCTAGCATTGTTTGTTTATGCTAATGGATGCGATGACCTGTTGGTCCCCAATCTTGCATGAAAATGGCAGCCAATGCTTGGGGTGTGAGCCATCAATTTCATTCTTGCGCTTTAGGCTTTAGTTACTTGGGACTCCAAAGCAATACAAAAGCGAGAGAGATGGAAAAAAAAAAAAAAAAATAAAATTTTATGTATAGCGTATCAGCTTCAAGCTAAACGATGTTTGTGCAGCTTCTACCAAGCTGCCTGGTGTTCATATGTTCAGTCTGCCTCTATTACACCAGACTCCTGGGGCTCTGTGCTGCCTATCAGCACAGCTGTAATTCCCTTAAAGCAGCGCTCTATGCACTGACTGTTATACATGAGCACACAAACAAAAACAAAGAGGAGGAATGATAATGTATGCACTTTCCCACAACATCTGCTGCAGAAGGCTCTGTGAACTGTCATTGCTGCAAAATGGTTTGCAATTAGAGAAATCTGTTTGATTTCCCAGACAAAAAGAGACATTTTTTGTCTCGCCGTTGAATAGTTCCTGAGCAATCCAGCAACAGAGGGACACATTTCATTCATTTTGTTTTCATTTTCTTGTTACAGACTGTCAAATCTGTGTGCAACAAACTTTACATTTTCTTTTTTTAACTTTAGAATATTCAGACTTGTTATCCTGAGAGCTATTATGGCTGTTTTATTCCCTACCAAGATCATCCTCTGTGATCGAGCTGCCCCCATCAGCGTGGGCCTTCTCCACATACTCTGGTTCCTTTCCACAGTCCAAAAATGGTTAGCATTAGGTTGATTGGAAAGTCTAAATTGCCCCCAGGTGTGAGCGTGCCAAAGAAGGTCATGTGCCAGATATTCCTGGCGACTGCTGGGATCGGCTCCAGTGTGTCCTGTGACGCTGATGAGAAATAAGCGGGGGTTAACAGAAAAATAGATGGTTGAAGACAGACTGATGAGATGATTATGTAATCCTGTTTGGGCTCCCATAACCCAAAGTAACACCAGACCCTCTTTTGCGTGTTATTGGATGCAGTCTCATGAGGACCATATGTTATCAAACCGCTTGCGGCACATCTTTGCATCCCAACTCTTTTCTTAGATGTGATAAATACACAAACTTCACGCTAGGTCAGAAACTCAAAGGTCTTAAAAGTCAACCAATATTTTCCTCTCTAGGTCCCTGTAAAACATCGAGAAATTATGACCAAAGTGACAGAGGTGGGGGGCCCATTCCACAAAGGCCTTCTGCTGGGTAGAATTTTGTTCTGCCATACACACACAAAAAATCATAAAAGATCCCTTTACTTTACGACCAGCTAGCACATTCTTTCTTTCTCTTTTTCCTTTTTTGTTTTGAAATGTCAGTACTTTGGGGTGCCATTCTAATTTTGTTCCACTCGGTGTAAGTAAATAGGTCTGACTGGGAGTTTTTGTGGCCGGATCCCAGAAGAGTGCCATTTGGACTCAGTGGAGAGACCTTTGGCTGCAACCTCCCTCTAACTTATTGATCAGGAATGGCTATTGGCTTTGGCTCTGTGAATAAAAGGTCGCTCTGGTGAGTTCAATTCCCCACTGAGCAGCTGAAAAGAGAGTCGAGACCTTGGCGCTTTCCGTGGACTCTAACTTCCTGTAAGTCAATTCTATTTGGGATGACATCACATAAGAGGACAACTGGAAATGTGGTTTGGAATGCTTCTTTTTTCTCTGGAGCGGTTTTGTATTTGAATGTCTCTGAGTTTGTGTATAACTGTTGACTGTATTGCTGAACCTTAGTACATGCAAAAAAAAACAAAAAAAAAACAACCTAAGCATTATTTATAAAATCAAATTTAGGTAAATATTGTTTGTTTTAGACATGAGGAGTCCTGACATGAGCATCCTGACACATTACGCGTCTAGAAGCCAGAATCCCTTTGACATTTAAAATAATGGGACATGGAAAAACACAATGTTTATACAAATTCAAGTATACAATGTGCAGGGTTTCTGTATCCACACAAGAACAGGGGTTTTTTTTTTGTTGGTTTTTTTTGTTTTTTTTTGTTTTGTTTTTAGTTTGTTCTAGTACAAAAATGCAGATACCCTCATGCCCTGCCTCTTGTTTCAAACACAAGAAACAAGAGACAGGAAATCATGCAAGAAACCATCATTTTTATCATCTCTCCTATTACTTTATCGTATTAGATGCACCGCAGGGAGTCCATTCATTGTAGGTTTGACACAAGGGGGAGACACTTTGGTTTCATCAGGAAACAATATATTATCAATCTGCTTCTTTGTTGTCATGTTTTCCCTGAGCTACTTAAAGAACTGTAGGTAGTCAAGTAAGTTTTCCCATATATCATTTATTTATTTAGTAATTAATTTATTTGCGTATTAATCTATGAGCTATTCATTTATTATTAAATAATGCACAGTCCTCATGAGACCTTTGTACTCTTAGTGGTCCTTTGTTTTCTGTTTGGTTGGAATATAGGGCAGTACAGTCTGGGTGCTTTTGTCAGAGACAGTTTGTGTGCTGCTGTTTCGTAAGAGTTTCTTGCGACAGCCGGGGTTTAAGAGACCTTTCCTGGGTAGTGTGTAAGCACCCATCGTGCCCTTCGCTGGCGAGGGGACATATGAAGGGTCCAGACAGTTATGGAGGAGAGAGTGCTCAGAGGAAGAACGTTTGGGAGCAAGCGAGCTTGTCAGAAGAGTCGGATCGCTATCGCTATCGGGGGTGGCGCAGCCACTTTTGTCCTCTCGAAAGTCCTCTTGCTCCTCCTCCTCGTCGTCGTCACAGCACAAGGCATGGTAAAGGATTTTGTCACTGAAACGAACTCTTTCTCTTGTGCCAGAAGTACGGGACGTCTTGTGGCTGTGCGTGGAGCTACTGGCCTCTTCGCTGGATGAGTCAGGAGTAATAATGCGAGGCCCGTTGGGAATCGGTAGCCCGCCATTCATCTGGGAGTAAACTGAGGCGGTAGTGGGTGGCGGAGTGGGCGTCTGCGTCTGGGTGGGAATGGTCCCATGGCCCAGATCCGGTCTTAGGTCTCCTGATTGCTCGCCAGGCCTGCGTGAGGCAGCACCGGCTGCTTCCAGGTAGCTGCAGAACTCCCAGCTGTCGGAGAGCACGTCAGCATTGAGAAAGTCCAGTCTGAACGCCTCTCCCAACCCACGCTCACTGCTGGACGTGCTGCTGGCTGTGGCCACCGTCCAGTCATCTTGGTCCAGGTCAAAATCAAAGTCGGACGTTAGTTTATCAATCTGACCCACCACCTGTGGCAGAGAAAACAAAGGAGAGGGGGTTTCAACCAAAAGTACAACAGCAACGCCTCCACATCTATACTTTTGTCAGCACAGAGTCTCTGAGTGTATTTGAGCAATGGATTAATAAAAAGATTGCCATGAGATTTGGTTCAAACAGATTACCAACATGACTTGACTCGATAATCCCCTGGATTCCTCCAGAAAGAACATTAGGTCACTTCTCTGTTTTTACATTAATGATGATGATAATATTGATTAATATTGTTCTCTCAGGACAGTTGTAGATTTAACATCTTAATACTTTGGCTTTTTTAGTGCCTTACTATTTATATAACCATTAGGAACAAAAACATCCGGTGCAAATTAGCAAGTTAGCAGCCGCAGGTGATGTTTTATCATCAGCTTGGGTGAGAAGTGCATCCTCCAAGCTTTAGCGTCAAAGCACTTTTAGCTTTATAAAAGTGGAGCACACATGACTCAAAGTAAAGATTCAGCTTTTTTTGTGCTTCTGCCGAGAAGTTAAAAATAATCACTGGACAGTGTGCAGCAAATATGGATCTAACATTGCTGTCTGCAGGGTAAACTGAGCACATCTGGTTATGTATCTATTCTGAGGATGATGATGATGACGATGATGATGATGATGATGATGATGATGATGACCATATTTCTCTGCAATGTTGTTTTTAACAGTGACTTTATTTATGTCCAACATCACTTTTCTTGATTCTGCAACTTTATCTGTGTTAGCTATACACCTCCAACAGAAGCAGACCCAATTTGAAACAAGTTCTGATGACCATGCTGACTCCTAAAAGCTCTTTATCACCCATCCACATTCATTAGTGGCACAAAGGATCATCCGGAGTGTCAGCTGTCAGTCACAAGCTGTGAGAGGTCCGGTCCAGCGTCTTGTTCAAGGACGGTTTGACGTGCTAATTTTAGGGTTGGGAAATAAACCAATGATCCTCACATGGGGAGCTGTCATTGGCACTATTTTTACAAGGACACTTGAGCCATTTTTTTGGGCATTAACAACATCAAAACTGACGAAAACTTAAATTTGTAAAGCAGCCTGGTTTGGGGGTTGTTCCTAATAGCAGTTTTCACTCGATCCAGTCACAATAAAAGCCAAATTGTGCAGCAGAACAGAGGAGAAGCTTTAGTTGTAAACAACTTAAAACATGGCAATAAAGATACACCCTCCCTGTTTGACAGAGTGGTAAAAAAAAAAAAAAACTTGTTTGCGGCACATCTCCACAAAAGCTTTACTGTTCACAGAGGCTTCATTATTTCACTGTGACTTTTATATATATCACTGCAGACACCCTCAACTCCTCCACATCTAAAAGAAATAAACTGCCGTTTCAAATACTCCAACGCAGCAAGAGTTGGGAAAATACAAAAGAAACTACTAATTATACAACCCTCTGTGACATAGATCTGCCCAACAGCTTTTCTGAAACAGCATTAAATGGACTTTTCCGATGCTCTGAAGCTGATGTATTTACCACCAACAGAAAATGTTAACAAACCCCATTTATTCACAGCTGTTAACAGATCCGACTTTGCCTTTACTGACTTTCATTACGCCACTTCTCCCCCATAAACCCTTTGTTCTTTGCTGATGGTAAATAAAACTGTTATTTTATTTCCTCTTCCTCCGGCCTCCTGCGGATGGGTGCTGCAAATTAGCTTCGTGCAACCTGAGTCAAAATTAAATATCCGCTGGAAATATTTTTTTGCCATTGAAGTTGTGCAAAGACGCATCAAAGAGGGCTTCTTCATCTCTGAGGGACAGAAGAGAGGAGGAGAGCTGGAGGAGCCTTCTCTTGTCAGCGGGGCTGGTTTTGTTGTTTACCAGGCTGAGAAAAAATGATACCTACACAGGCTTACGTTTCCAGACAGGATGCCACAGCCTGTGCTTTCTGACCTTGTTTGATGATGTGTATATCAAGCTCATCTGGATTATCCATCTCGGAAAAAAAAAAAAAAAAAAAAAAAAAAAAATAGAGAACCCCCTCCATTTAATGTCAGGAATTATTTAAATTCATTGTTCCCTCGCAAATAACCTCAGGTGCTTCCATTAACCACAGTCCCAGGGTTGAGTGCCTAATGAACAGGCAGCACTGCAACCAATATTTGGCTGGTTGCTGACAGCACCTAAAACCCGAGCCCTCTATATTTGTCTTTTTAGCCACTTTAGTTTGCATCTTCAGATCTTGGCGACAGTTTTTTGTGCAGCGTTCCTGCAGCTTGTAAATGATATATTTCCCCAAACACTTGGGTAATTAAGCATAGTGATTTGAACTTTAAAAAGTCTTTTAGAACTTGTGTACAACGTAATTGCTGCTGAATAGACACAGACAGCGTAGTTTTATCCTGAGAGTGGGCGGGGGGGAGGGGGGGGGAATGATTTTCTGTCTCTATAATTATTTGCAGTGTTTTGCTTCTTTCGGGCCGTAATGGCTGCAAATGAGGATCGTTGTATACCACAAAGGCTTATCTCTCCGGTGGAACGCTTCCTTTTTCCAGCCAAATGGCTCACTGCATCTTTTTTTGGGGGGCAATGCACATGTACATGTGGGATTCTAACGCACCGCCTTCAGGTTTAAGACAAGGGAAGCTGCCATTTGGTGGTGCTGTTACTATGAAGACCATTTGCAAAATAGTGCTTGTTAATTGGCCATTTTTGGAGGCAACCAGGCACACATTTTGTTCAGTCTGTCGAATGCCCAATGCTGTGTTAAAGGTTTAGGCCCACCCACTGCTCTGTTT
>CAAE01014709.1:402705-417993 GCA_000180735.1 Tetraodon nigroviridis
ATCAGAAGGAGGGAAGCTGTGTTTGGAGGACGTGGGGCAGTTCAGATAGAACAGTCTGCTCAATTTTGATTTACTGCTTGTCTCTGCCTCTCTATCTGCCTTTGTCTCCTGTGCTTTGGAGGAGCTTTATGGGAAGGCTTTGGGGATGCTGCAGGGGGAGGATTCCCAAATAGATGATGAGGGCTATTTTGTACTGTCGCAAACAGATTTTCAGCCATCATGCGACTTCCCCCACACCACCCTTTTTTTGGTCCCAATTTAAATTTCTTTTGAGTCTACACGTATAAAGTCGAGAGAGCCATGCCTGAGCACAGATACTAAGCACAGCTACATAGGGAACCTTGTTTAAACTGTGCACTGCATATGTACAGATACACGCACACACACACACACACACACACACACACACACACACACACACACACACACACACACACACATGCACTCACTCACTGTTACCATGGCAAAAATACAGTAGGAATCCAGCTGATCCTTAACAAAATGGTTATATAACTATTGCACCATTATGTCTCGTATCTTATCTAAGCCTGCCTGTGTGCTTGCTTTCAGCCTGGCTCTCCACAGCTGCTGTACCTCCCACAAGACACCATAGAACACATTAAGGACATTTGTAACTGGTGATAAGCAATTGTTTTATTGGGAAAGAGAAACAGCTTAGCTGTGGCTGTGATCAACGCCTCTCTCCTGCCATAAAAATGAGACAAAAGTGAAATCTCTCCACTTTGGGATCTTAATTGAAATCTCAATGCAAGAAAAAAAGCAGTTGATTAAAAGCAGCCATGTCTAGGAGCCCACACCTGCCCCATCCCCTCTAATCCCACCTTCCCTGCTCCTCTCAAAACCCCCATTTGTGTAGACTTTAAACCTCACCTCCCGGAGTTCCTTCGCCACATCTTTGAGCTCTATGAGGATACCTTCCAGCTGGCTGATCACCATCTTCATGTGGCTGCGGATGCGTTCTCTCGGGCTGGGGGTCTCAGAGGTGTCCCGGGCCGGAGCTCTGCTGAGGGACATCCTTTACAGGGCGATGTGGGGCCAGTGGCCAATAGGCTGAGGGCGTGGGGGAGCCAAGTTGGGGTCCATGTCTTTGGCTACAAGGAGCCTCAGTGCTACTGATCCAAACAAGGGCCCCGGCCACGTAGGAGGACCTCAACATCTTAAAAGCACCTGGGCAGCTAAACCTTGCCTCACCCGCACACTTGGCACAGGGTCACTCTCTGACATCCATGCTCTCTTGTAAGTGCCAATGACAATGAAGAAAAGTCGCTCTTTAGAAAGGTCAAAGGCTGTAAATCCATGAATAAAAAAAGAAGAAACAGGGCAAACGTTGATATAATTTCTTACATAATTATTTAGTGGTTAAAAATGTCCCAGAAGAAACAGCTGCGTGAAACACCTGTCTATACAGGTAAGAAGAAGCTCTCTCCCTTTCCCACTGGTCCTGGTCCTGCGCAATTGTGTCAGCTTCTAAAACAGGGTGACCTAACGCCACCAAACAGAAAAACGAGAGCAGGATAATGGTTTCAGTTTCACCCCCTTTTGTAGAAACAGCTACCTGCATAGAAAAATAGAACTTTCAACAGTGCCTTCATTTTAAAAATGATCTTGCTCTACATTACTGGCCAGCGGGGATAAGATTTGCCTTCTAAATATAGTCCCTCAGTGAGGTTGAATGTCTGTGAAGAGTTAAAGGACAGATCCTGTTTGGACAAAAGGGAGATATTCCTCTGTGTGATGTGGCTATAAAGGGTGGGGAGAAGACTGTCAGTAGAGCCAGAATAAACTTTTCTTCTAGTCCAGTCACTGTGCTGCTGTTGGTGCGCTCACGCTGTCCTTCGTTTCTCAGGGAAAGGTGGGGGAAGGTGTAGGTCCTTTTGCAAACTGTCCAATCCCCTCCCCTCCTTCACAGAAGAGCTTATTCCAGGTGGTGTGGGAGGAGAACGGATTGATTTCCAGGCTAGCGGAACGTGACTTGTGATGAGAATTTTCGGAGGGATGCCAACAAAAAAGCGTAACGTCAATAGGACACAGTTTAGATGCGGGGGAGGGGGGAGTTGCGGGCGACCGAGCACCTTCTTCAGAAATTTAGGGTGGCCAAGCAGCTCGGGCAATGGCGCTATCCGAGTGCCCTTGCAGATTTCTGACCCACAGCAGTCAACAGTGATGTGCTCAAAAAAAAAAAAAGCAAAAAGGAGAAGAAAAAAGGATTCTCGTCTCTTCTTCAGTTGTTGCTAAGGAAACCCAATCTGCCTTCTTGTGCTGTGATTGGATAATTATTTTACTTCTTATCCATGTAACGTGTATTCCCTCCGTGGACTCTTTTCAGAGTGGTAACGAGCTGTATGCCATGCTGCAGGATGGGAAAAATCCTATGAAAACTGCCCAGAAGAACCCTAGAGAAGAAGCATGGCGGAGAGCTTCTTGCCAAATCCTGGGCAATGCCATTGCTTTAGGACTCACTGGCCAATCACACATGGCACCTGGACAGACGAGAAGGAGAAGCAATCACTTATTCACTCGTGTACCGTTCCCCACTTCTTACCTCGCCCCATCTGTCTCCTGCAGACCGGAGCAGTAACGAACGGAACAAAAAATAGAGGGAAAGAGCTTTAGAGATGGACAGGAACTAACTGCTCTGACGTTTCTAGTAGCTGGTGTTAAAATGCATTTTTTTTTTTTTTCTTTATCTCCACATGCGCACACACAAGAACACACACACCCACTCACCTTTCCCGTGTATCACTTTGCTGTTGCTATGCCCAAAGCTCGCCGTCCACGCACAGGAGAGTTATTCATGCTACACACAACCTGCTGGTTCTTTAGCCATCCCTCTGTTGTGCACACTGACATCTTCTCTGTTTGCAGCTTTGACACACACTCTCTCTTTCTCTCTCTCTCTCTCTCTCTCTCTCTCTCTCTCTCTGTCACCCCCTCACACACACACACACCTCTCCCTCTCTCATACACCACACAGCTTTCTTTTTCCTCCCCCACTTACTGTCTTGACAGAAAGAAGCTTCTATCAGAAGGTTATTTCACTCTGAGGCTGTGGCTCATCAGAGGAGGAGTAGAAGTGGAAGATGAAGCTGTGGAGGAGTAGGAGGCAGGAGGCATGAGATGGGAGCGATGAACAGTCCTGATAGCACTCTCACAGGGGATAGAGGAGGCTTACAGATGACTAACAGCCAGAGTGGCGTGGTAAACTCCTGCTTCAGATTGCAACGCCACTGCAGCCGCTACCGTCACTCAGATAACCACGCTGCCAAAAGCGCACTACCCGTCATCCCCATCAGCAGTGACTTGCATCAGGATGTGGAAAACAGAGTGTCAAAGCAGCAACAGTGTAAAAAAAAAAGAAGAAGAAGAAGAAAAAAGCTCTGTGATTCCAATGACAGCCTCTCTCTGTGAATCTATCTGCATGGCTTTGTCTCTACATCCCTCCACTTTCTCTGTCACTGGTTCTCGCTCCCTTCTTCCTTCCGTCCCAGTCTTCCTGCCCCTGCTCCCTCACTGTGTCCTTGCTGACTGCCGGATGAAGAGAAGCTGATGCCAGAGTTTATCTTGGGGCTCAGGCTCCTGCCAGCACCACTCTGCTCTTGTGCTCTGCTCTGTGAAGGGAGGGGCTTGGTGCATTAAAGGCACAGCACACTCTTCAGCTGGCGCGCACACTTCCTTGGTATCTGTTCTCACAGCGACTATCTAGCCTTTGTCACAGTTCTATCGAGGGTGTTATCTCCCTCTTAAATCACCATGAAGTCTTCCTCTGCCGCCAGCTCAGCAGGCTGCGGGAGACCGGTGTCCAGAAATCTCCATGCTTTTTCGCATCATTAAGGTACAAATTCAAAGTTGCAGCTCGATGACCTCATCTAACTGAAACCGAGAGGGGAGGCCAACTTTAATTTCTCTCCCCACCATCCTCTTCGTAAGCATTTTACCCCAAACACAACAGCCCTGCATCAGCCGACCAGAGGCAATTACACTAATATGAATGTGGTTTGTTGCTGAAGCTAATGGAACGCGAATCTAAAGCAAATTCATAATGACAACATCTTGAGTAATGTGCGCCAGGAGTGAGAGAAGTTCGGCCTGAACAACTTTGCATAATTGCAAAAAGAAATGCAAAGGTGAATAGTCATGAAGAGGAAAGTGGGTGAGGGTCCTCTGTGGTTCCTTCACAAAGATGCTGTAAGGCTAATTGAGTGAGTATTCTGCAGTACAATAAAGCCTCTTTTGCATATTTTCTCTGATTAAAAAATAATAGGCTTTGGCTTTTTAAGTAATATAACAAAGTCTTGCTTTATGTTCCCCGTTATACTTTCTCGAGTGCATAGTCATATTCTGCCATAGAATCATAGAAGCACTTCAAATTTTCACAATTTTAAGTGTACCTTTGCCCTGTTTGGGGATATTTTAATGGGGCCTAGTTTTTTTTTTTTTTTTTTTTTTTGCTAGCAGGGCAACTCATAAGCTATTCTCTGATTGAAAGAGATGTCCTTGATAGCTTTTCCTCCTCTTTTCCTCTGATGTTACCTTTTTTCCCAAGCATTGCAAAGCATTTTGTCTGCTTGGATTTTCATGCTATATTCCCTCTCTCATGTGCTCAATGACCTCTGAAAGGAAAGGCCCAGGTGCACGGCTCAGATAGCTCCATGTCAGTGATGCCTGCATTGTGAGGAAATTGGATTATTTACCCTGTAAAATGCATTTTTGTGAATGCTAAGGTCATTGTAACTCATGAATTTACTGGGAATTTGGAAAAGGTCCAGCAAAAATATTGGTTTCACTTAATATTTCTGCCAGGGATTTATTGTTTTATAGTACTTTTTTTTTTTTTCTATACTCTGTGCACAGGCTCACAAACAACCACAAAGGTGCGTTAATCTTAACCTTAACCTAAAACCATTTTGAACCCCAGCTATATACCATGCCTATGAAGTTGTCAGGACCAACTAAAATGTCCTCACCTTCTAAAAATATCCTTACTTTACTTTTAGAGTAAGATTTTTTTGGTACTGAGTACACACCAGGTTCAAAAACACACATGAGCAGGTACAGGCACAAAGCCATAAAGACACATCAATTACACACTCATAAACACCACGGTGGCTATTTCTTAGTGAGGAAAGCTATATTGGCAATTTAGTACCATAGGACTAAAAGTACTTTACATCAAAGACGTTATTGCTTATTTTGCAGTATGCAGTAATCTTGATCCCATTCCCCCTCAACACCATCCAATAGGCCATATACCAAAACTGTTGATATGCATCTCAAATAAATGTTCTCAAACAATATCTTACTTTTCACTTAAAAGTAGTAAGATGCAAAACGTACATGCATTTGAAACTGCATGTACATACTGCCGGTACACTTGCATTTTAAATTAATGTGAGATGTTATTAATTTGAAGCCTCAAGCTCCAACCCAGCCGTCTTCCAGCAATACATCACTTCTTCCCCTTGAATAATTAGCTCTCATTCAGTTTTCAATACTCGTGATTCTCTTCAGCACGTAAGAACCCTGACACCAGGGCCTCCTCTCTTTCAAGGCTTTTGCTCTTCAAACATCCATATTCATCAACTACCCGAGACGCTAAGTTTTCATAAGTCCGTGTTTTTAGTGCCAATATTCTGCATCTGTTTTTGAAGATGTTGGACATAGATATTGCATGCATTAAAAGACAATGCATATTCTGTTTATGTTTTATTATCCCATGCATTTTTAGGTTCAGTTTGAGTTTATTATTTAGCTGCAGGCAAATTAGAACGGTCAATATTCAATTATTATTAAAAACGCAAACAAATTTCCTAATAATTTCCAGAATAGATAGAATTTCTGGAACCAGGATACATACATAAAATATTCTTCAAACAGGTAAAAAAAAAAAAAAAAAAGAAAAATAAATAAATAAAAAAAAAGTTGTCCTCTCCTGGCCATTGCGTGGCGCTGTGGTGCAATTGTGATATGCTCACTTCTTTCTGTTCTTTACCTAAAATGGTGGACACAAGTAAGAAAGTTGCATGTACGTTTGGTGCTGCTCCATTGATATACTGCATCTGTGTCACACAACTGCTGCACAATAAGATCTTCTATCAGAGTAAGATTCATTTCATTTTTACCTTTATGTTCAGCACAATTTTGCAGATAATTGTAAAAGGTCACTTGCAGTCAGTCTCTGAAATAATTTAGTTAAACGTGTCCACAGTCAAATGGTTACCCTCCATATAATGCACTCTATCACTAAGAGGCTTATGTGTTTTTCCATATAATCTCTGCCATCATAATTCCATGTCAGTTTTCTCTTTCATTTTTTCCTTTCTTTTGGCTTTTTCGATGACTAAGACTCAATGACGATTATGGATCAAAGGAAATGAAAGGCATATTTGGCATTTCCAATATGTGGCCAAACACAGACAGACTGCAGCCTCTATATGATTGCAAAGTGCAGTTCACGCAGACAAACAAAAGGACAGAGAGCTCAGAGGCTTGTCTGTCTCACAGTGACACCAGTTTCATGCCTGTTGATTGACCCGACAGACCGTAACACACTGTGATGGATCATTGCTTTTACATAATGAAATATTAGGTAAATGTTTAATTAAGCTTTCATTCACCTCATTTAGCTCTCCCTCCCTCTTTCCGTCATTTACCTGTTCAGTAGCATCTGTCATAGTCATTTGTCTGGAATGTAGCATTTGCGTTTCAGCTTTTCTTCAGGTGTGTTTCACATTAAAAAAAAAAGACAACGATGGTGAATTTCATTCATTTTTATTGTGGCATCAATGAGCTTTGCGAATATTAACATCAGTCAAAGCAGGAATGCAACTTTTTTTTGATATTACAGGAGTATATTTTTAGTTTTTTAGTATCATGTCATATTCATTACATTTTATCTGAAAAAAGTATGGTCAGAGATATTACTGTTCATAGTTGGCTACTGCTAAACAGCCCCACTGACCCACTCTTTGCATCTTCCGTACAATCATTGCGTGCATCTATGTTGTATCTGTCTGTTATTTTGTTCTTTCTGTCCTTCTCTTCTAATCCCCCTTCTTTATCCACCTGACCGTCAGCAAGAGGGTTCCCCCACATGAACCTGGGCCTGTTTAAGGTTTCTTTCTGTTAAAAGGAAGTGTTTTCTTTGCCTGGGTTGCCTGCTGGGGGTCAGGCCCAGTCAGCTGACTGTGGCATTGCTACAACGATGGCCAGGGTCACGGCTCGGCCCAGCCTACCCTGTGTCTATTTCCAGCAATAAGAAATGAGTTACACTGAGCAGAAGATGTGCTGCAGCTGTTCATGCTTTTTTGAGCCCAAGGGCAGAAAGCCAGATGCATGCCAGATGCAGCAAAAAGAACCAAATGCATCAATGTGCTTTCATCAATACCTGCCACCAGCTGATGTATCACTTGTTAAATTACTTCTTGCTGTGAGGAAAATCCATACTGCTGTTACCTTAAACATATGCTCTGTGGTTGTTATCTGTAAATCAGCTTCTCTCGGTCAAGTAATAATCTAGCCCAAGTCAAGAGCAGCTTCTTGCACACACATGCTAAAACAAATTTGATGCACTCAGCCACTAAACACCACAACAATTGACTGTTCTGTCCAATACCCTCAAGTGTTGCACATTAAAAAAAGGCTGAAGTAGTGGCTCTCTTTAGGTCTGGTTGCTTGCAGGTATTCATTTTGCGTAATGATTATTTATCCCTGATTGCGACAAAGACTCCTCGAGCTGTTAGAAAGATGTTGTAAACTGTAGGAAGCCAGATCACGTTATTGCCATTGGTTATAACAGCAATTCAGAGCAAGACTAAACCATCTTCCATCTGTGTTTGTTTAAACGTTAAGATTACACTATTCAAGTTTTGTTCTGACTACTCAGTTTTCACTTAAAATTGACTTCATTTACTAACTGTCCTAGTAAATACAGAAAACCGGGCCTGAGTCTTATGGCACAACAGCCTCTGAAACAATGTTTTATGTGGGGCAGTTTGTCCTGCAGAGTCAAGGAATGAAATTGATTTTTAAATATATATATGTGTGTGTGCATCTGTGAGTGTGTGTAGGTGTGTGTGTTTACAGCATCTGCACTGCACCCTCCGACATTTAGGACTATTTTTTGATTCTCTCCACCTTGAGCCAGGGCTGCTTCAACTTCTGCTGCTCAAATTGCTCACGATGTTCTGTAGCCACACACCAAGTCAGGAAATCCAGTTACTTTAAGTGCAATTATTCCCCCTACATTTTGTGTCCGTCTGCCCTTTCGTCATTTGATGTAAAGTTATTGTATGATGTTATAAAAAGAGCATTATCCTGGTGGCTCCTGCTAACACCCTGGCTACTATCCAAGACAACAGTGAGCACAACAGTTCCCACTGGACTGACAAATTGTGTCTGCGGAATCATGAAACAGCAAGGGGAAAACACAATCATAGTATGTTGATTATTAGGGCAAATATCTAGTCATTCCTTTACTTGACTATACCCATTATCCTGTTGATAATACATGATATTGATGAGATAAATATGATGATATTTGTCATAAATAGGCCTTTTGCAAACAAAGAATCATTCATAAATCTATATAAATCTGTGTCTGTGAGCCGCCATTCTCCACAGGTGTGGGAGATGTGGCATACGAAAATGCTAAGTAGACAGCAGAATTATTGCACAGGTGTACCTTAGGCTGCCCACACAACAAGGCTATTTAAAAATGTACATGTTTTATCACACAGCACGGTGCCACAAACGCGCAAAAATGAAGTGCGCAATTGGCACTCTGACTGCAGGAACGTCTACCAGAGCTGTTGCCCCTGAATTCAATGGTCATTTCCCTACTGGAAGCTGTCTCCAAAGGCATTTTAGAGAATTTGGCAGCCTCGCAACTGCAGACCTTGTGTAACCACACCAGCCCAGGACCTCCATGTCCAAGATTGTCTATAATCAGCCAGATGGTGGACAGCGTGTGTTGTGTTGTGTGGGTGAGTGGTTTGCTGATGTGGTTTAGATTGATGAGACCATTTTTGTAAGCACGTTTGAAAAGACCTCGTCAGGGTTGCCTAAAATACCGGTAGTCGTATGTGCCTCCAAGGCTAAATGTGGACAAGTACAGTGATGCTGCAGCAAATATTTAAACAATTGCAATAGATGCTGGTCATCTCTGGTGCCCTCCCATTGTCCTCATTGCCCGCTTTCACTTGCCCTCACCTCTGTCACCCCTCCACCTGTTCCCTGTTTAACAGGCCATATTCCTCTCTATTGCACTCAAGTTGATGTGACCTCCCACAAGCTGTATTTTAGCCAAAAAGGGCCTAAAATGGTTAGTTATGTCTTTTTCACCTGCACATAATAAAGTAAATTAAAAAGGGAGGGAAAAAACACTCAAGAGCTTTAAAAAATCAACGCTTTGAAGATACGTTGCAGCTGGACGGGTGTCTTATGTAAGCTGGGGAAACACATGCCCTTTCACAACATCCCGTAATCAGAACTGAAACAACATCTATGGCAAATGGAAAATCAATCAGTCAATCAATCAATTCTGACTTGATCAATCAATTCTGACTTGACTGGATGAATGAATTCCGACAGGTTCTGCTGATGACTGTTCATGTGCTGTGTCTGTTTAAAGACAAAAGCTAGCAATTATTTAATTGTATTGATGCTGTTTTTTATTCCATCATCTGAACAAATTGGTTGAAAGGTATCAAATGGTATACACTTGCAATCAGTTAAAGAACTTTTACCAAGTATTTTGGTTTATGGTATGCCTTTTAGAATATTTCACTTTACATTAACTGTATCCTTGATATTTAATTTTTATCAAAATTAATATTTTCATTAGATGTGAGTTAGCTGTAATTCCTCGCAACTCTAGAGAGTGTTTTCCAAATCAGCTTTAACAAAGGTCTCAATGTGCAGCCGACCCAACTTTCAGGTGGTGGCTAGTGATGCCTTTTAATTCCTCAAGAGGAGTCATTAGTTGGTTCAGATATTAATGGGGTCTGTGGAAGAGGATGCTTTCAGGCAGAGAAAGAGAGGAGCACGTCGATAAATGTGCCCGCAAAATTATAAATATGAAACTGTTCTGTGATCCAAGAGTTGAATTATTTAGCCCGACCCTGATGCCTAATGCCACTCTTGTTTCGCTGCCTGAGGCGGTCCAAACTCCCATCCCGATGCCTTGGCCTCGAATCAAACGAGAGATACCAGAGGAAGAGAATGTTCCTGATAGGTTGCAGTAAGTCTTAAAGACGCGGGTGGCTGGGAAACTACTCTACTCTGGAAGCATTTGATTTGTCACCAGGGTTTTTTCGCAGGGAATTTTTCAGAAAGCGATGTAAAACCTTGTTCAGCTGCATAATTAACAACTAATTTGCGATACAGATGTCTCCAATCTGTGTTTTTAAAAAAGGTGTTACAGGTTTCAGAGAACATTTGTTATTGTGCTTTAGCGATAATGTAAAGATTTTCACATCATCGCTGCAAATGATGCTGTGTGACTTCATTCCTGAAGCCCAGCAGCTGGGCGGAGGCAGGTGGAGGCCTTTTGACAAAATATCTACGTGTTAGTATCCTGTTTGATGACATGCGTCAGCAGTTGCTTTCTCTAACCAGGTTGCCATTGTAGTCCTGAAACTTATTTTTTTTAATATTCATTTACCCTATGATGATTTATACCAAATTAGGGGCCACAGTAGGTGTTGGAATACACCCTGGATGGACTGCTAGTCCATCACACATAATTCACACCTGCACACTGAGTGAGAAAACACTGCGGGGAAGCATGAGTGCCTTGAGAACATCTGTGCAAGCATGTGAATACTAAAGCACAAATTAGATATAAAATACTAGATTTGGTGCTTGTTGTAAATAAAAACACTGGAAGTCCCAGTCCAGAGTTCGATCCAAAACACCTAATCTACAGATTAAAGCAGCTCGACAGTGACTCTTAATACATTGGATGTGAAGCTGAGTAAGGCCTCAGACCTCTGATTTCCCCTGATCTCATCAACACATCACACAGACAGAGTGCTGTGCCCCGCTGTCCCGCCTGCCTCTTGTCAGAGAATCATCACACCCTCTCAACACGTGTCAAGCTAACCGGCGGCCTCCATCTGTCTCCCCCTAGAGCCAGCCATTCGTGACCACTGGAGAGAGCCACACAGGCAGAAAAGGAGTAATTCCCAAGACAAAGTGCATTATGCCATGTGGCCATTCCCCTTGAAAATGAGAACTCCATTTGGGGGGAGGAGATGGTTTAGCAGGCAGAGCGCCTGTCTGCTTGCAGCTAGGCCAGGAATCATAGAACAAGCCTCATGGTGGCGGTTTATAAAAAATGAGATTTGTCATCCTTGAAGCCCAAGTCTAGGTACACTCAGGCAAAATGTTTAGACACATCTTGTTTGGGATGTAAGGTGCAGGATGTAATAAAAAGGTGCAGGATGTAATAAAAACACCAAAGCTTGATGGTTGCAGTGTCAATATAAGTCCAAATCCAAAACAGCCAGAGCCATTGCCTGATGGTCGTCTGCTTAGGATACATTTTAAACACTGCATGTCACCAAGGTTCAAAATTTAGCATCATATCACTTTTAATAAAAAAAGTGCTTTTGTAATTTAATGTTCCTATTACTGTTAAAGTTATTGTCCTAAGGTTAGCTCTTTGTTTTAATGCGGAAGGACAGACATGCGTACTTTCCCAGTAGGTGACCGGCATTAAAAAAAAAAAAAAAAAACCCATCAGACATTAATACCCACTGTGTATTGTCTTCTGGGATCCAAGATGAAAAATATCCAAATGAATGAAGCAGACGTTAAGAGCCCACAGCCATGGATGGTGTTAATGAGAGCATGAGTAACACAAACAGCGATAAGAAGCAAAGAACCAAGCTGTTAAAATGTCAGCTAAAGCATGTAGTTATCACTGGAAAAGAAAGAAAGAAAAAAAAAAAAGACTGTTGTATTTATTATGAATCAAGAACCAGTTCCAGCTGAGTGCAGGCTCCAAATTTTCCAATCCATTGAAACCTTGTGCCCTCAAGCCCCATTATATTGACACTGGCCCTCCTTGTGTGTTTCAGCACTAACAGCAGCCAGGGTTCACTCCAGCCACCCACTGGGTGTGTGTGCAATCACATAATATTTCCCAAGAAGCTTTATTGTCCATTTAAGGAAGAGCCCAACAAACTTGATGGGACTTAAGATATCGCAGGACAAAAGGCAGAGGTCAATAGAAACTTATATTTTTAAAGCAGTATTTCAGGACTACATTTAGGGAGGGTTTTGTTTTTTCTACTATGGTACAAATATCAACTTGGATTCAGAGATAAACTGACATGGCAGCAACCTCATGCCTCCAGACACAGAATACCTTAAAAACAAAGAGGACTTTGGTATGTAGTAAGATGAATTGATTTATTGTACAGAGCAGAGAATATGTGTGTACCTTTTTTAAACGTCTGCAATTACTATTTATTTTAAATTTAGATGGCGATGTTAAATCACAATATAAGACACAACCAAGAAGAGAAATAAACCACATTTTAATTCAGTGATAGATGATAAGAGTGCCAATGATACACTGGCAAAATCCTAAAACAACTCCACACAAATCAGAATGTAAACACAAAAAATGGAGTCAATTTGATCTCACCTCTTTCCAAAAGATTAGCGTGCCCGTTCTAGCAATTAAGATATGGCTTCTTCTGTTCCACATTATGCATCCGAAGAGGAATTAGTCATAGAATTTCTGAAGAATCTTGGGGACCAACGTTAGCACAAATAACTGATTTGTTATACAAGTTTCCTGTTCTATATAAACACTTACAAGTGTGATCAAAAACCCAATGATGGCTGCTGTCATGGCAAAACAATTTAATTTCAAAAGAAACATATGCTTTTTTGTTTGTTTGTTTGTTTGTTTGTTTGTTTGTTTGTTTGTTTTTTATTTTGTCTGCTGTGTGAAAAAAAGTTTTTCAAACAGAATAACAGAGTGGATCCAAAACTTTCACTGAACTCTGCCCACAAAAAGGTGAATAATACAAATGAATAAAGAGATAAATGGACGGGGGTGTTTTTTTTTTCCGGTCTGCATCAGTCTAGGTGTTTATTAACAATACTCATGAGACCTTTAGCAGAGGTCTAAGATTGATGTTGTTGAGGCTGGTTGACTTCAAAAGAAGATTAATTGAGAAACCCAACAGACAAGGTGACATTATCTCCTCCCACCTATACATAAATCACATATTAGAGTGAAACATTTCGGAAAAGAAAAATTCTTTTCACTACTGCGTTTTCTGTGCTCAGTATTGCAGCAGCTCTAAATGCACGAATATCCTGTTTCATTTTGGTTCTGACAGCTAGCCAGTATTTTTGGATGGACTCGCTGTACTTTTGCCGTAATACAGCACTGCCTGGTGCGGTTATGTGCGCCTGTTGCTCAGGAGGGAAGAGAGACAAAGAGGAACGATGGGCTACAGAGTTCCATTATGCGAAGGGGCTGAAAGCAGACCTATGATCGCTGCTGGAAGTGCATGAAGGCCACAGCTGTGAGGAATATCAATGGCAGGGAGACAACAGTATGATTGTTGTGTGTGTGCGCATATGTGAGAAGGTGTGTGTCAGGGTGTGCGTGTATGTGTGTGTGTGTGTAGGTGGTTGTTACATAATAAACCCCAACATTTCTGACTGTGCTAAAATGCATATATGCAAACCTATCTATATGTATATATTCCAATAGTCCTGCATCTTCTGCACCATCCCTTTGCTCAAAAAATGCCAGGGTGGGGAGTGGATGGGGCTAGAGACGTATGTGCTGCAGGATTATTCTTCTTCTTGTGAGTAAAAGAGCTGGGCTCTTCCAATTGAAGACAACGGAGATCTTACTGGGGACACTCTGTGTGCATGTGTGTGTGTCATTCAGCAGCGGAACTTCCTTCAATCTCCTTGCTGCTCATATGCTGCCCTCTGCTCGGCTGTCTCAATAACTGGCGAATGATGAGAAGTGACAGCCAAGGACAGTCATTGCGCTCAGCCACAGCCTTGGAATCGAGTCACCATGCAAATTAACCAATGCCTGGCAAACACACACACACGCAGGCACACACATGCACACAAACGCAGGATCAGTCAGGGAAGAATGTCTCCAGACATGCCTGTGATTCTGCATGCACAACAAAGACCTGCACAGGCACACATGTCTGACTTCATGTCATATTTCTGAAGAATGTGTTGCTGCTGTGGTAAACTACAGAACAGATCCTTTCAGTTACTTCAAAAATTAATCAATAAGACATCCTTGAGTTGATGCATTCAGCAAAACTCTACAATACTTGTCCATCCATCCACCCATCAATCAATTTTATAGTTTACTATTAGTATAAAAAAGTCTAATGAGAAGCAGCAAACATGCTGAGCAAAATACTGTAAAATTTAAATTTCCTAGAAACAGAACCTTTTTTTTTTCTGGTCATAAATTAAAAATTTGTAATTTGGTGCCCTTGTTATGGTTACTATACAAGCTGGTGCAACTTTCAAACAAGGGTTATATTGTTGATACAGAAATTAATGGCAGGATCTCCTCTACTATTACATACACTTTAGAGGACAATTTAAGTGGAGGCTTTATGAGACACTATTTGAGCCTTGTAGACAACCCTGAAGATTGAATAAAGTCAGCAACCTTTTTACTCGAATGAAATGGTGCATTATTATAAATGCTCTAATTTTTTGAGTGAAATAAGAGGGAAATTAATTGCTGACCTTGGGCACCAACACAGCCACCTTAAACAGGTTTCTGACTGGAGCATCAACAACATGGTAAGGAAAAAGCAAAAAAAAAAAAAGTCAGGAAAGACTTTAGAAACTTTAGTGCACTATAACAGTGGCTGCCTCCCTGGGGCTGCACAAGCGGTTCACAGCTCACACAGGCTGCCTTGTGTAGGGCCAGCGAAATGCTTGGCCTTGGTACACAGGCGCTGAAACCTTGAGGGCTTAAACACCAAGCAGCAGACAATGATGTCCTCTATCAGTCTCTTTTCTCCAAGCCGATTACAGAAGTAGGGCCTAGGAAAAATGGCTATATCATCCCTGTTTCTCTGGACGCAGCCCCTTTCTTGTCAGCCAAAACCCCAGAACACAAGCAGGCGATGTTCAGAGGATTGCAGCTAACTTCAAGCACAAAAGCAACACAGTTTAGAAAACTTTGATTGCCTCAATCAATCAGTCCATATACTGGTCTATAAAACCAACCTTAACAATATGCTGGGA
>CAAE01014709.1:447205-457588 GCA_000180735.1 Tetraodon nigroviridis
CTTAAAAAGCAGCAAAAGGCAAAGTTTCAAAAGAAAATGAGCCCTTAAAATCCATAGTTATATTGTACAGGTTTTTTGGTTTTGTTTTCTTGGTTTGGTTTTTTTTTCTTAATTGTGAGAATAAAATTGGTGTATACCAAATAACTCTTAGAGGGGTTTTTTTGGTGCTTTTTTTTTTTTTTTTTTTTTTTTTTTTTTAATCAGGTCCCTGAGCTGTGACTTGTTCTTATCTGTATCAAACTATTGCAAAGCAATAAAATACCAGGTCCTTTGTGCTTGGGTTTTTTTTTTGTTTTTTTTTTTTATTGTATTATTTGGCAAATAATGTTCCAATCTGGACTTGCCTGTTTTAACTATTCATTGTGCTGGGATTTAAATTAAAAAAAAATGCTCACAACATTACTGTGTCTCATACTACCCATGCATGAGTAAAACTGAGATGCATGTTGTAATATTTCATACACTTACATTGGTGACCCAGATTGAAAAACTATTCAGATTTTATGTGCCTTACTCAAGGGATATAAATTTTTCATCGTGTCATATGGCATAGCAAGCAAAAGACTAATAAGTGCTTCTCTCTCTGGTATATTTCTTGCTATCTGATAAAAATGAGGGCCCTACGTGGGTCTTCTCTAAGAGTAATCAGCAGTTTGGAAAAGAACACTGTTTAGGTGGTGCCTGTACCAGTGCTGTGACAATCCTATTAAGAAAACAGTGTGCGCTGTGAGTGTGACGCAAATTGGCTACAAGTAGTCTGGCTGGTCTCCAGTCATGACTCAAGGTGACAGCTGCAACACAACAGCACAAAGTTACTGTCCAGATCAATGGCTGCATACTGGAAGCATCAAGTACACTGCCACTTGTTTAATGTGCAAGTCTGTGTTGAGAGTGAGTAAAGGGAATTGGTTTAAGGAAGCAGGGCCCGGGTTGCAACATAAAGTCTTGTCATGAGGTTCAATCTATCACAACCACAAATGCTTACCAACAGACACTTTTACACCAAATCTAAGAAACCACTAAAAAGAGGATCCACTGAAGAGAGTGCAGGTGGAAGAAAAATGCTGCATACTTGTATCATGAGAAGAGGCATTCATATCTCCGCAGCTGCTTTCACGGCATCTTAGTATTCAGTTGATGCTGGCTTTCTTTTATCTTTTAATGCAACCATTTGTCACAGTGTCGAACACTTGCATGAGAAATAAGGTGGAATCCCATTTCCCCGCAAGATTCCTCTCAGTCATTTGCTTTGGCTTATCTAACGTCTTTTAAATCCATGTGACAGTCCAAATCAGTGATCAGAAAGTGTTCTTTTGTCCTCACATAAAACAAATACAGCGACTAATGGAGACTATATCATTTCAGGCAATGGTCTTTTCCTGCAGCGCGTGATGGATGTTTGGTAACCCGCTGTGAACATGTCAGCTGGTGTGGGATGATAGGCAGAGTCGTAGGCATGTCGCCGTCAATCAAGGGCTACAATGTGATTTTGAAGTCAGGCATTTTCTTTGGATTTACACTTAAATGACCTGTTCAAGAGTTCCAACATCAAAACATGTCAACAGCCATCGGCACAATGTGCCCAACATAGAAAACCACACAACCTTCTCTTTCTGTACAGTGTTCTGTAGGTGACACCCCTGCTCATTTTTCAATGTCCTCTGTTAGTGTGTTTTATCAAAGGTCACACTTACCAGATATTATTGGTCGGTATCAGAGGTATTGATTCTAATCACATTTGTTTTAGTCGATTATTTATTTTGCAACAAAAAAAATTTAACTTGACTGCTTTTTGTCTGTTGCTGTTGTCCAAAATTTTCCCTCAATAGTAAGCTTGCACAAGTGGCTCATCTACTGTTGAGTATTATCTTCATGTCTTTTTCCAACCTTTACTGGCATTTATTCTCAAATATGGCACTGCAGCTATTGGCCCTTGAGCAAAATTCTTCAAACTTGATATTAATAAAGGAACTGAGTTTGTGGTTGAAGGACAAACAGCAAGGGTGTTTGGTTAAAGCTGTAACTACAGAGTGACTGAGGTGTCACAGTGGACCAGAAGAAGTGCTGCACACTGGAATATTCTCCAGATGAAGGGCAATCAAGTGACAGTAATTCCCATCTTCAATGTCGTAGCAGAACAGTGTCAGCCGGCAGATGAATGATGCCACAAGACGTCCCCTGAACGAGGCAGAGAGGGAAAAACCTAATGACAATTCTTTCTTCATCAGCCTGCCTTGATATGTCTGTATGGGAAGACCCATTAAGTCCCTACAGACCACGAATAAGGCTCCAGCAAAGAAGGAATTCTTCTTTGTCTCTGCATAAACATCAGGAAAAAAGGAGACAAATTTAGTGTAGACATTAGCACAAAACATCAAAGATGTAATTAATTTAATTTACATAATTACATAATGAAGAAAAATTCAGGCACATTTGGAAAATTTTCTACTTCATTTGTCAAATCAGGACGGAACAATTGGTGCTACCGATTATCAGGCTGCTCTAAGACGCCTTGAAAGACTCTTCAGCTCATCCTGAAATGCTGATGTGTTGGCAAGAATTATAAAAGGTTTGGTATCTACTCATGCCCAAATAGAAATGGAGACTGGTTATATCCGGCTTCACAAAATAATAAGATAGGTGCAGCTCCAGTGTTGCTCTTTGGCTAGTAAATAATTTATGGCTGACATGTATAATTATGGTCTCTTACACATTAGAGCATAAAAGAGGAGCTATATCCATTAAACATCAAAATCTTTTTCTTTTTATTCCTTTCCACACAAGCATTATCTCACACAGGTGTAGTTGCCTGTTCAAACTCACATTCACACACAGCTAAGAGTGCAGGAGCTCAGCTTCCTACCAGGGTGACCACGTGGCACATGAAACGTTATTTTAATAAGAAAACAACCATGTGCATAATTTAGAAACAAATACACATCGTTTAAAAAAAAAAAAATGTATGCATTTATATTTATGTAAAAATCTATCAACTATCCCTCTCTTAACTCTACATTAAGGCCCTTTTGTCTTTTAAGGTTGTGTTTATAATTAGTGGGACCAAATGAAATGGCCTACGGAAACTAATCCATGAAACAAGTAACCCACTGGCTCCCTGGCTCCCTGCCATTGTTCAGGTTTAGCTGACTCTTCGGCAAGTTTCACCAATCATGAACAAAATCATTAGAACCGGGTTGTCTTAGGAACAAGCATGCCAGGGTGTGCGCTGCATTGTGCCCTGCTGTAGTGGTTTAAAATTGCTGGTTCAGGTTCATCTGATTGACTTCCCCCTCCGCCTGTGTGTGCTTTGATCTGTTTTAGCTGGTGATGGCATTTTTCTTCTTGTTTCTGGTAAATTGCTTTTTGTAATGTATGTTGCATGTTTTGATGAGCGACCACTGGTCAACAAATTAAATGCAATTACGTTGTCCATTTGCAGAGCTCAGTAATCCTGTCAAACACCAACCAGTCTGGTTTGTAGTATGAAAGGCCTGTGAGAAAAGGTAATGTCAGCCAATGATTTGAGTCCTTCAATAAACTATAAAGAGATAACTAGATAATAAGAGAACTAAAAATAAAACAGTGATTTGAAAACATCAACATCCAAATGCATTTCATTTTCGAATAAATTCAACAATTAACATGACATATAGGACCATTTGATCTCGTTGTTTGACGTTGTTTTAAAGGTCTTTGTGTGGAACTAAATATACAGATAACTCCCAATGTCAAGTTTAGTTAATGCTAAAAAAAAAAATAAAACAGTGAATGTCAGGCATGAAACATTAATACCACTGTCAATGCGATTAAAAACTAAATAAAAGTACAGTGTGCAGATGTGATGCAAATCTGTGCAATATCACAAGTACATTTTTTCTTGGAAAGAAAAAAAAAAGTCATATCAACATAAAAAGAGTTGTGTTGAAAGCAATCCTGTGGAACACTGACTGTATCAAGAGTCTTAAACCCTAAAGTTGTCATTAATGTTAATATTCCAATTTTGGTTTCGCGCTGTTCTAAAGCCTGGGTGTTATACCTATATCATTTGTCTTAGACAAAAAATCTATTCTGAGTGGACAGCTTTTATTAAGTCATCTAATAATTAGCCTGTCCATCAAGTTCAAATGCCAAAGTGTTGAAGCGAGTCATCCAAGGGCATATTGTCATCAATATGCTGCTTTCTTCGCTCTGTAAATGAAGAAAAGGCCATTATTCATTTCCATGTAGAAAAATACTAGGTATACAAACTGATATGATGTATAAACATCTACAAGTAAGCAGAACAAATATTGTTGTCTTGTGTTTTCTTTTTTCTGATGGCCTATCCCTGTTAGTTGAACAGTATACACCTTTATTTGACCCCCCCCCCCCAACTCCATCTGATCAATGCGCCTGTCCAAACCGGCCTATGATGCTAGCTGTCAGCAGGTCGTCCCACCGCAGCGAACGGATGGCTCCGATTCTCTTCCAGTTTAATGGAAATTCTATGGGGCTGAGATCTAATAAGGCTGTTGGACGTTAAATTTTACTTTGAGTTGGTAGCTGAGATGAATCCTGTCGACAGGGGCTTCAGCAGAGTTTACAGGTCCTGCTACAGGAGGAGGGGGATGGGGGGGCACAGAAAAAAGCAGCTTGAGGTCATTTCCCATCAAGTTCAAACAACAGATCCATCTGCCCACCCTGTCCTGCCATTTTATTCTACCTTTTATCCCATCAAGGCTTCAATTGTCATCATTTTGTTCACCTTGGGTTTGCACGTAGTTCAAAAGCAGAGGGATCAAATATATTGGTGGTACTTTGCCATTATTGCCTAAGCCACACTGTCGGGTAAGTAAGCGCCAGATGAATGTGTTGCATATGGTGTATTTGTGCCATGGGTAACATATTAAGCCTGTGACACGCAGAGAAGACAGCAAGCACAAACGTGATGTGCATGCAGCTAAAGTCTGCAACAGAGAATGTCCTGAATTATTTAAGAGCAAAGAAGGCCTGGGTAAGCTGTCCATTTAGGTAAGCAGCGGGAGAGCGCTGTCGAATTTTATCCCATCACCGCCAAAAAAACCCACCCAAAACTCCCAGATTCGAGAAGTGCTTGTTTGAAATATTGCAAGCAGCACTGGTTGTGTCTCTTTGACGTGTGCTCCTTGATGTGTGTGTGTGTGTGATTTAAAGGAAATACTTTTCGCTGTTTTCTGCTCCTCACGTGCCTAAACAGGCTTTCCTAACTAAAACAAACGATGCTACGTGCCTGGTGCTGCACTTCTTCGTCTAGCTACGCTTTTTCGCCTTAAACCAAGAAGGTGCAATAAATCCTGGACCAATACACATTTCCTGCACAGACAGCACAATTCTGATCTGCTTTAATATGCAGTCACACATATCAGCACTTTGAGGCTCCTGTTCAATCATCGGGGGGATATAGCAAGAAATGTCTGAATGAAACAGATAAGGTTGTGTGTGCATGTGTGGTGTGTGTGAGTGACCTTGGGACTGGTGTCGTCTGTTTCTCTGGAGAGACCGTGACCAGTTAAAGCCTTTGTGTTTTGTACATCAGGGTCAGAGCATCTCCGCAGCCTCACTGCCAAATCAGAATCCCTGCAAACTCGTCCCCCGTGGTGCCAATTTGCACGCGTGGGCACATTGTCCTGCTCCATGAAACGCCAGTCAACACACATTTTCCAAGTGTCAGTAAAATAATTCGACTCATTAAGCTTGCAGTTCTTATCAGTTGTTTATGGGATCAGGAGAAGCAGAACTTTATTGGTGGGTGATTCCCTCTGGCACACCCTGCTTTTTTATCAGAGCCTGTATCTTTGTATCTGGTGTTAAGCTTGCTGTCATCAAGGAGTCCTTTCTCATCTCCATCTCCAGTAGTTATCTCTCTTCCTGCTAGCACACAGCCCCAGTAAAAAAAAAAAAAAAAAAAATGCCCGCAGCTTCTTACTGATCCTATCAAGGTCATCCTCTGGTTTGCACAAAGGAAAAATAAAACCGATAAGAGATCTTCCATAACTTAATTAGCTTTTTATCACACAATGGAATTACAAAATTGTCAAGTCATTGGCGTAAGAGAGCAGGAACACTTTGACAAAACTAACAATAACACATTGGTGGATGCCTCTGGGAACCTGATGGCCTTTTTATTTTTTTTTTTCTTGTCTATTTAGCTCTGCTGGACCTCAGTTCCAAGGGTTAATCAAGGAGAGTACTGTTTATTTAGCATCAGGTAATGGTCGTTCAATGCAGAACATTACATTCCGGGAGCCGGAGCACCCACTGAGATGCTGATAAGAGAGATTAATGGTGTTGTCTGAGTGGCTGGCATATGATCAGTGCTTGAGCAACCCAAATGTGGCTGCTATCTAAAGCATCTGTATCTCTGCACTGAGCTGGATGAGGCAAAAGGACAAGATGTCACACGAATAAATAAAGTGAGGACAGAGGGCCTGTGCATTCTGGCCAGATGCAAAGCATGTGAATTAAGCTACTGAAAAGGCAGTGTAAGCAGTGTAAGGGTACAAAAACCCTATGTATATATATAAATATATATGCACACACATATACATAAAACATGTAGAATAAATCAAAAGGTTAAGCGGAGTAAACAAAAGACTCAGATGAATATGGAGATTTTTATGTGAGCTGCAAATTTGCATGGAAATGCTATTTTTTTTTTTTTTTTTTGTCCACACACTGTGTTTGCGTGGGGGCGTGATATGGTGGGCAGGGTGGTCTATTACCACCTCTCTAATCTTACAACTGTAGAGAATCTCATTCTCGCTTGGGGATATGATCTTCATCTTCTCGCCATTGTACCATTCAAGTTTTTATCCTGGGCAGGCAATAGCTTCTTTTGTGAAGAAGCAGCAGAGAAAAAACGACTAAATGTTGGAGAAACCGGCATTTTGTGTACAACCGGCATACCATTGGATTGGGTTTTTGCGGTTTTTTTAGCTACATACTAACGTTGCTTAAAAAATAAAATGACAGACCATTTGGCCAGTCTACCGCTGAGTTTCCTTGAAGGCTAAAAGTCCTTCCAAATCAATAATTTTTTACACTGAGTGCAACATTGAGCTCCTGTGATTTTCTCAGGACTAGAGACAAATGCTGACTGATGCGAGGAGTGGCCAGCGTGTGCGCGCGCGCACACACACACACACACACACACACACACACACACACACACACACACACACACACACACACACACACACACTAGCTAAACAAAAACAAACATGCTAAATGGCAGTCACTCCAATTCTTAAAATGTCAGGCACTGGACCATTTGTTTTATTGCAGGATAAACACAGTTGCCTACTAGTGTTAAAGGGCCAAAATTCAACATTTGAACCAAATATGCTTACAGAGAGTGAGAGAGGAGGAAAGGAAAAGCACATTTTTTTAGTTCAGCTATTCAGTTAGTTTGAAGTTTAAATGTAATTTATGCTTAACATTAAATTACAATTCAAAATTCAAATCTAATGGTGGAGCCACATGTGAATTTCAGCTTACATTTGGGGTTTAAGTGCCTTAAAAACCTAAATTGGCACCAATCATGTAAAAAGGGCCAATAATGAGTAAAGTCTGTTGTGATGTTTTGATGCTGGTATTTGATTGTCATGCTCTTCCAGTTGTCTTTTTGGAAGTCATATATGTAGATGGACATTGCAGGACTGCAGCCAGTGTGAAACTGTGCACAGGTAGCTGCTCAGTTTTAGGCAATGTTGCTGCCACCCAAGGACCTTCTGCTCCGAGTGTAGCTTTGCTAGGAAAATGCAAAAAATTCACCTCCCGCTCATCTGAAAGATCATTCAAATCTTTCAGAAAGTAGAATCTTTGCTTACTGCTCTGTTCTATCCGACCACTTGCAGACTGTGCTCATGAAGCTCCCCTTGATATTTTTTATTTTTTATATATATATTTTTTTTTTTACCAAGGCACTGTCTTCTTGTAATTGGTGGACTGAGAAGATTATCAGGTTTATTTTTAACACACGCTGGCTATCAACACCTGGGGCATTAGGAACTGGCAGTAGTAACATTTTTCAGTTTGGGTTTTTTTTTTGTTTGTTTTTGTTTTTGTTTTTTTTAATTATTAGCTTCTTGGTTTCTTAGGATCATTGTTCTCTGCTGATTTGGGTTAATAAAATATAACATTTTTAAAAAGCTTGTACAAGATGCCGTCTAACTAAAAACTAGATATATGAATGCAGAATCCAGACATATGCACCTATTGAATAATAAATCATTGCAGAAACAGGAAGATGACTGACTCGATAAAAGGATTTAATCCAGAAGGAGAACAATAAAATATGTATGTCTCAATCACAGTTTTCATGGTAACAACACAGAAGTTATGCACTGATGTTGCTGATGCCTGTTGCTTATTCCCAACTCTAATGCTACCAGTCCTGGCGAGTAATGTCTGTAGCCATGGAGACAGAGTATTTCACCTTGTAAACATAATGTGGCATGTGAGCTCATGCACCTCACAGGAGATGACAAGAGATTGATTTATTTTGCTACCCACACAGGCTATGAATGATGGTACTGTCAAAAAACTAAGGAGCCAACATCGAAAAGGGCAGTTTTCAAACTGCCATGTTCTTTATCGCAAATTGGAAAAAGTTGAGTCTTTAAAACAGTATTGCCATGTTGTTATCTGACATGCTAATGTGACATATTTTTGCCATTAAAGAACAAATTAGTCTCCCAATATTCTACCACTTTTTAGTAAGTGTATAATGTCTATTTTCCCCACTATACAATACATACAATATATATATATTTAAAAAAAAAAAAACTGTCTGTGGGTTGTTATTTTCTTACTTAAAGTCACATAAATAGGTGAGAAATTGTCTTATCTGTGCCGCTCAACAAACAAGATTGAAGTCTGTGTCCAACGGATATCACATAATGGTTTTTTGTTATCAGCTCCTAATAGACTCTTGGTGGGGGAAGTGGGGAAAAAACAGCTTTTCTGATGAAAATTTGAAACCTCTTCAACACACAGCACAGCTCATATATGCTGCAATATTCTAAAGTTATCTGACAGCCACAGATATGGGTGTCAACTGTTTATTTTTTTCGTTTGTTTTGTTTGTGTTTTTTTCTCGATAACTGAAACAAATGCGGTTCTAACTTAAAAAGAACTCAGAGTGGCTTTGAATGACCATGCTAGCATTTAACTATTTTTAAATTCTCTATGTATTTATTTCTTTTGTTTTAACAGGGAAAGAATTCCCCTTTTATTTCTTAGTATGATCCATTATGTTTTCATGTCTAGTTTTAGGATCTGAACTCTGCCACTGCTGTAATTACGCGGCTGGAGGACGTCACATCTCTGCGTTCGAGAGGCTGTGAACCTTTATTGCTCCTGGCTGATCACTCCCGAATGACAACAATACCATTTTCATCACTGTGACTTCCTTCGGTGCCGGCTGGAGTGGAGATTTAGTGTACATTAAAAGCTCCGCTTTAGCCTTGGCGATCAGCATTCTGCCGGCCAGTGGATCATTCAAAGCCAGAAAATGGTTTGTTATCGATCTGACAAAAGTCAGATCCGATATCAAGTGCCTCTATCAATACTTGGGACTTGCCTTGCATTTCCAGATGATCTCATTTATCATGATCTTAAACCTGCTTCATTTACTGAGACGGTTGTTGGTTTATGAGTTTATGGCTGGTTTTAAACTGTTTATGTTTCAAGTTGTTTTTTTTTTCTTTCCTTTTTTTAAAAGCATTTAGAGTATGCGACTAAAATCAGTGCCAAATTTATCGAGCTTGCCACACTTTGTGCATCTATTCAGAGGTCCTGATTACCCCGATGCATTATTCATCTTCAGAGGGTCTTGGTTTACTGTGTGAAAAAGGGTATAATTTAAAAGGCGGGAGAAAAGAAGCTTGGGATATCTTGGAGTGCAGCCTAAGGAGCATGCTGAAATGAAACCACCCTTTCTGTGTTCTGCTTGGCATTTATCTGCCGCATTGCTTTAATGGGGATGTCACCGGAGGAGAGGGACCATCTCCCTGGGCTCCAGGTGCCATGATGGAGATGGAAAACTGTGTAAAGATCAGTCATATCTCCAAATGAGATTTCCACTGATATGGGAGAAAGGAAAATTGTGTTCTTTAATCTGTGTCCTATTTATCATACACGCTAATGGTTACATTAAGGCCGAGCTGGCTAATGGCCTCACTTAGCAACTGATTCAGGATCAGTCATCGTGAGTGTGTAGTGACACACAGACCACAGATCACAGCTGATGATTTGCAGGGTGATGATGATTAATTGATTTATGTTAGTGAAGCCACCACAACAAATTGCTCTTGATTGCCAAAGGAGAAAAAAAAAAAAGAATTTCCCACCTTTAAATGACCT
>CAAE01014709.1:457965-476138 GCA_000180735.1 Tetraodon nigroviridis
AACACAACAGTATTTAAAAGCAACTCCATTTTTTGTTTTGGTTGGCATGGATCGTTTTAAGTGTCCTCTCATCTGTTTCAGAAGCATCTTCTCCTTTCTCAATACCCATGACTCAAACAGACAAAAACAACAACAGGTTATCTCTTCTTCTTTATCCCGAAGATTCTACCTTTGCCTGTTTAAAGAAAATAGCAGGAGGGATTGTGTAGAATTGAAAGTATAAAGCAAAATAATCATAAGGGCATAAATACATAATGACACAGAGATATGGAATATGGCACAAAGCTGCACAAACAGAAACGACTCAGCCCTGAGGCAAAACATGGTTTTGCAACATGTGTGTTTTCACAGCTTACAAAGCACCAAAAACACTTTGTGCAAGGTGATGTTTGAATCAATTTCCTCCACATTAGCTGATTAGTTTTATAATAGTGTGTACGGGTGCTCACTAATTCAGGGGGAGAGAAATTACACACCCATTTGTATTCTCAACCTAGAAACACGACCAGACAGGTTCCATTTTTATGACGATAATGATGATTTCCTGTCCTTTCACTATTGTAAAAGAGTAGTTCTCTTAACGGAGGCCTGCTTCTTATACCAATAACACACAGGTACAGTTTTTGTGGAAACATTTAGAAATAGAAACACCTAACCTAACTCTATAAAAGTATGAGAAAATGACCTTTCTGAATCCGTTTTCTTGAGGCATCACACATTTCCAGTCACAATTCATCAGCGTGCTGGCTGATTCACCTGCTGATTGCTAGGAAATGAGAAGAAAGAAACTTCCGGATGCATCCTGCTTGTAAAACAAAGGTGAAATGACTTCTGTGATAAGGTCAGAGGACCTTTGTTGATCCGGTAATGACCACATCAGTCGCAGTTTAAGACAGGATTGGGTGACAAAGTGTTCTTTTAATGGTTCGCCACATCGGTGCGGGACCTGGAACAATGGGGGAAACTTTGTGATCCCTTAAGAAGTGTGTAAGACTATAGTAACAAAGCACTGCGAGGCTGCTTGCAATCCCTGGATTATTCATCTAATATGGAAAAAAAAAAGAATTCCTGCTCAACAATATTGACTTCACAATAACAATAATAATCATTTTGGTCGTCTCTGAAGACTCTGGGCCACTGCTGCACATAACAATAGACATCTTCTGTCTGCCATAGCTGCTCCTGTGCAGCGACCGCCTGTCAAATCTGGAGGAGGATTTAAAATCCACCAAAGGGGAATTTAAATATTACATGTGACGCTTTAATGGCCAGGCTCTGTTATAGTTCACTGAGCTCAGAGCTCCACAGTACTCAACCAGATCTCTTTGCTCACAGGATTTAGGGTTAATGGTGATCTCAGGAGCCTGCGAACATGTAACGGCAGCCAAACCTTCCAGTTATTAAACTCACTTATGTTTAACTACCTGTCTGAGGGCAAAAACCCTGTCTAAATCTAACAATAGATTTGAAACATACCTTTGATAGTACACCCTATAGTTTGGGATTACTCAAGATGTTAGACCGGGATAATTTAAAGTCACTCGTTTTTAAATAACTCAGATAACAGCAAAAGGTGATTCTGCTTTAAGTTGTATGGGTTGATGTTTATTAGGACTGTAATAATATTGGAATAAAGACCTTTCCTATTCTTTTCTTTTCTTTCCTTTTCTTTTCCAAAATGACTCTCTTACGTCAATGGAATCGGCCATTTTTACCATTTGCTATCACTTAATATTTTGGTATTGGTTAAACATCATGTAATTATAAGGCCTGTAATGAGGGGGGAAAAAAGTAAAGAATAGCCAGTCTTACCACAAATGCCAGGCACATTTTAATTTGCTTAAAAGAAATTAAAATAAAAAAATAAGCATTATTTCATGGTTTCTTAAATGGCAAAGCTGGAAGGCATGTGTTTATCGCCACATTCTTTTGGAGATCTTACATCAGCATTTCATCTGTTTCTGTAATAAAATTGAAATTCTTACATTTTAGCATGTCAAATTGTACCCAGCGTTTCTGAGGGCAGATTTGCACATGATCACAGGAAGGTCAGTGTTAGCTCCTTCTGCTTTTCATCATGTTGCTGTGTTAAACGGGATGTGGCGTTGTCTCTTTTGTCTGGATCTGCTCTGCATGCTCGTCTTTGTTGACTGGATCTATACCAAATTTACTTTTCCTGCTAAAAGTTTTGGATGGAGTTTTATATATATATACAGCAGCAGCATGTGATCTTATATTCAAGAAAGCTCATTTCCTTGAAAGGCTGTGTGTTGACCTTCCTGACATTTTGTGGGAGAGATCATAAATTCACATTACCATCCTGACTGGTCCTGCCAACAAGGTAAATGATGAAAATGATCAATGAAATCAATCCTAAATAATCTCTGTATAACGATGTGCTAGAAACATTAAACACAAGCCACGCTGATCACTGAATATTCACCATTCAGGTTAACACTTCTGACATGCATGTGTTGTTGCTATTTATGTCTCAAAATCAGAAATCCTCTAAAGATACCATCTTAAAATAATATGTATCAGAATAGATCTTTTTGACATCCATGCAGTCTTTGAGTGGCTTGACTAATCTGGTGAAGCCATTTAACCAGTTAGCTTTAGCACTTAAAAATCTATGACTACATGAGTCACAGTATGATGTGGCTTCCCTCGTTTCGAATTTGGCCGCTCAGAATGCTTGGACACGCAGCCCCAGCAGATGGTCCATCACTATTGACAGAGCTTGTCGTATCCGTACTGCGTGCACCTGCGTGTTGCACCATATCTGCGAGACTCGTTCAAGCGCGGCCCGCCCTGTCCTATTTCTGACCTCCAGTCCCCATCTGTCACAGCATCCCACCTATTCACCCTCTTCCTCCCGGACTGATCTCTTTGGCATTCTGGAACACAGCCAGGGGGATTTGCGTTGCCTTCAGTGCAGTCGTAAATAAGAAACGGAGGCCGCTTCATTATATAGTAACATCAATTGCCATTTACATACATTTATTGGGCGATTAAGCATAGACCGCTAATGATCATTGCTCAGTGAATGAGGTGCTTGAATGACCATGATCATTGTGCATCGAGAGGAATATCAAGAAGTCATCTTTCAGATACACCATCTGTCAAAAACTGGTGGATTATGTTCAAGTTTGTCCCTTTTTCTCATATCAGTATGAAAAAATGGGCTGCCATATTAGCACAACGCCATACAGTTTGCAATTTTTTGCCTAGTTTTGGGTGAAAAAGGTCCATCCCAAAGAACAATGGTTGAAGGCACATTGAATGATTGAGTCATTTACTACACTATTAACTTAACATTTCATTCTTATCCTATTCTAGAAGAACTTGAAGCCTCCAGAATTTTCTCAGATTCTCCCAGGACTTCAATTTGACAAACTTACTTTTCATTGCCAAACTTCCTGATAAATATAAACACAGAGTACCCAGTGAGTGGCAGATAAACAATGCAAGATGAAAGCCAGAATGGCTATGATCCTCTGGGAAAAATGTTTGTCTCTGGAACCTAATCTAAGATAATAGTATTTCCCAAGAAATGTGACAGTGCCAGTCAGCGTGGCCCATGACAATACTGGGGCTTTATTCGGAAAATAAAAAATAAAAAACGGCTTAGTCAAAGTCACATGTGTTGTTAGGAATGACTACTACTACTATTATTATTATTATTATTATTATTATTATTATTATTATTATTATTGTTGTTGTTGTTGTTTTTGTTGTTGTTAATAATAATAATAATGATAATAATAATAATTTTGTAAATAACTTATGGGCCACTCAAACTTCATTTGCAACCTCCGAATGTTAATAACAAGAAAAATTTCAGTGCAAAAATAACAGCTAATGATATTTGAAAAATAAATAAAGAAATAAATATTTTGCAGCAGTTACCAAAGTGAAAGTAGTTGACATTTCTTTTATCCTTTCAGTCTGACTGTGAGATGACTGTTACAGATTTGGAAGGTGGTTAGCTCACTGATGTCTGGTTTCCTTGGCCTTGGGTGAGAGTCTGCGTGGTACCTCGCGTACGCAGAAAAGCTGCCACTTACCCATACAAATCTGCCCAGATAATGGTATTAATGGCTGCTCCTACAGGCCACAACAGTTTCTGTGCCACCTTGATAACCTCAAAAACTCTGCGCACCATCGTAGGAGGAGTGAGGAGGCCTTTACTAAAAGGTTTAGAGGAACATGCTTCTACAGAGGTTGGGGGGATTATTTGTGACTTCATAAACAACTCAAGAGGAAGCCATCAGTTTACATCCCGAAGGTGTAGAATGGAAAAGTGCATCTAAGCTTTCTTTTATAGTCACTCAGACACCTATACACACGCACACACACAAACACACACACATACAACCACAAACACATACACACTAACCAACTTTATAAACCAGTATTTAACCAAAAATAGGCCTATTACTTTGTGGGGACCAGATAAATGTTTCCACTTTTATAGTATAGTGTATTTTTTGCCCAATATGTAGCAGGTACAAGTGTTTACACACACACAAACACACACACACACACACACACACACACACACACACACACACACACACACACACACACACACACACTGATACACATGATTAAAACAGTCCACATACCATAAAAGTCTAAACAAGAAAGACTCTGTGCCCTCCTTAGTCCTTGACTTCCTGGTAAATTCAGTTTGATTCAGAGCACAGGTCTCCTAATCCCCAGAATCTCCCATCTAGAAACATGAAGAGCCCACAGAGGGTTCCCGATCCTTATTAGGCCATGGCATAGTCACACAATAGAGATCTGGTCATTTTAGGTAGCCGGACTTGAGGATTCTAAAATCATTTCTTCATCACAGCTCATAAATCCCTACCCACCCCCATCTTTATTCTTAATTGCAAAAACTACAGTCAGAGAACAATTTGCTCAGAGCTTTGAAAAGAAAGAGCTACATTAAATGGAGTTAAAGTGCATTGCCACCTTATTTTTTGAAATCCTGGAGGATTTCCCACACTTTTATCCATGCTTTACAAGTGCAAAAAGCTGCCATAATGTTTACTTCACAGACGGCATTTTTATTTTACAGCTGCCCACTAAGACCACAGTGGTTGACTGCAGGTCTCTAAATAGCTCCAGTTAAGCCAGCAGGGTTAGGAAGAGGGGATCGTTCATTTACTTTACAGGGCTGGGACAGGATGAGATCCAGCGTCCTCACAGTTGCAACCTTGCTGATGTCCATTTTTGTTGTGGTCCTGTATTAGACTTTAGAGAGGGCTTTCTTAATGTGGCTGAACAGAAACAATTACAAGAAAAAAACATCATCACCCTCACCCGTCCCTCTCACGCCCCCATTTGAAATGAATTATGTTTTTAATTAGTAGATGTGATACAGTAGTGTAAAAAACAAACAAACAAACAAAAAACACCTACAGATTCTACTCATAATAGTTTAGACAATAGGATAGCAAATGTTTTTTAAAAAGTGTGTGGGGGGATTTTTTGTTAATTTAGTTTGTATTGATTCTAAACATTGTTCTGGTGGCAGCCTCTGAGATGTTTTGTTTGGTTGTTTTTTTTTTTTTATTTATTTAAAGACAAAGAAAAACAAAAATAGAAAGTGCAATAAATGATGGACATAAAATGTATCACATGTGTTCCAAAGGTCTGGTTTGCTAACATACTGGATAGCAGTTATAGATTTTATTGTATTCCTAGATCTTACACCTTCTCGGGTGACACTACTAAAAATAATTAAATGGTGGAAAAATAACAAATAAAAAGCTGATGTTTTCAGTTTAATATTGGACATTTTTTTTAGATGTCCTGCTTGGTAAGTGGAAACTGGACTTTCTTTACCCTACCCCAGGCAGTTTTATATACATATTAATATATTGTATAAATATTCTACATGCGCCCAAAGCAGATCTTGTTTACATCTAATTAGAATGAAAAGCCGCATGTTGTTATATGAGGGCTGACAATTATCTCAAATATTTATGTGTTTTTGAACAATAAAGTTGTTTTTTGTCATCATTTGAAAGCTTGACATCACCCCGTTTCAGATCAAAACTCACATTTGGCCTTATATATGAGCATTTTAGTGTGCATCTGTGTGCTTCCTATCTTTGTGAGGACTTTCATAGATGCAATATATTACCCTGTCTCTTTTCCCTTTTCCCTCTTTGAACCCTAACCCACAAATCCCACTGCTGGAATTGAACTGGAAACCTTCTAGCTATGAAGCCATTGTTCCAACCATCCCAGTATGAAAATCCTGATTGACTGAGTAAAGATAATAGATAAGTTTACTTCTTTGCTTTGGTTTTGCTTTTTCTTTTCCAGTAGCATTAGATATACCGGTACTAAACTGTCACTGTTACTCTGCAGTTCCACCTGACATGCACCTATAGTTTTACTGAATATTCAGTTTCCTTCATTTTCCTTTTTGCAAGTTATGCCTTTATTTGTTTCCATTTGTAACTGCTGAAATGCCCAGAAAGATACTGTTTAAATAGGACCGAGACGTGGGACACATCCTTATCAGCAGGACTTTTGTTATACTGAGCTGTGTTTGACTGCAACACTGGCACCAAGGAATGAAAACCAACATTCACACATTTGATTAAAGATATGGCCTCATGTTTTCATAATTTCTGCACCCTCAGAACTTCGTAATGGGAGCAAAACTTTTTTTTTTTTCTTTGCTGTTCTGTTGGAATCATTTGCATTTGCAACTAGTCTAGTTTTTACATCCATCAATTGCTTCATTAATTAGGTCAGCCATCAAAGCAGGATTTCTCTGGCTCAGGACGGAAAAGAAGAAAATGCATTTCGAAAGCTCTGTGCTGCAGCTGTGTGCAGGAACAAAAAAGAATAAAAAAGCAGAGAGTTTGGGCTGAGATCTAACACATAATTTCTTATAGAGAGCCTGCTGAGAGATACTGCACTCTTATGTAACTCACCAACATCATTATGAAGACACTGAAAAGGCAGAGGCCACATCTTTAGCCTCTGCCTTTTCACAGAACAGTCAGATCACCATCGCCATCTACTGGTGGACAAGTTTTTTATTTTTTATTTATTTATATATTTTTTTTTTTTTTTTTTTTTTAAACACAACTAATGATGTCCCAGGGGATTGGGCCAAGGGCTGAGGAAAACTAACCTTTTTTTTTTCCAGGAACTGCATTTCCTTCTCGTGAACACTGATGGGACGTATGATCCAGTACTCGATTGTATCATTTGTCATGAGAGATAATCCGGCCTCTGGGTGCCTCAGCGCTCGTCTCCTCCTCCTTTGTTTGCAGCGGTGAGTAATTTGTCTGCTTCTCCATTCGACCCTCATCAGGACAAAGTGTTGTCTAAAAGACAGGTTTGTGTGTGTTGGTCATTAGTGGTAAAATCGCTGACACATGCATAATGTAACCGTGGGGCAGTATTCTCCATGATTACGTGGCTTCCACTTCCTCTCTCTCAAACGCTTTCAGGGCTCCTAATCTGAAGACAGAAGACAAAGCAGGCCACTGCCTTATACAAAAACAAAAACAAACAAACAAACAAAAAAAAAACTGCTGGCTCTTTTAGTTTGAGGAAGAGTTTTTTTAAAAACAAAATCAATCAGTGTAATTGGCATGGCTGGAAAGTAAAATTGTGCTTTTCTTGGTTTAATTGCCCCTTTGGGGGTTTTTAAAATCTTTTTCTGTACAACCTGCTTGACACTAATTTCATATATAGCACATGAAGGGCTGCAGTAATCAACATATTATTCATGTGCTTCCCACCGACAGGCCAGATGATGAGCTACGGTTATGAGCTGATCTACAAGTGAGAGCTTAATCCACACTGACCTCACGGAGTCGCACAGGTCTGTCCTCACTTCAAATATCCCAGAGCCATTAGCTGCTGCTCTTCTTTTTTTTTTTTTTTTTTTTAACCTTCACAAAGCTGATTCTTTCTGCACAGATGACCAGAAAAGACAGTATACGAAATGTAAAAAGAAACTCTTAAAGGAAAACTTCTGGGGGCCACTTTCCTGTTTTTTTAGCTCAGACTACTGTGAAGTTTGTCTGTCAAAAACAAACAACTTTTTAAAACACAAGACAATAACCCAGGGTTGAGCAATTATTTTGCCTAATGGGCCATGTTGGGTTTTAGATTTTGATGAGCAGCCAGGTGGCGCAGGAAACTATACTCCCAAATGAGGATTGGAGGTTTACTAAAAATCGTGCTTAATGCACTGTTCACAGAGAAAATATTTGGAAAAGCCTGTAAGTTAATCCAACTAGAAATGGATGATTAAGCTCCAAATGATGTTAGGCCCCACCTTCTTAAGAGACTAAATTAGTATGCTAGGTAAAGGTGGGCAGGTGGTGGGGGGGGGGGGGGGGTCCTGAACCTGTTTTTACCGGTCAAGCTGACAACTCTCTTAATTTGGCTTTTGAAGTAATTATTGTGAAGGCTCTGCAGATGGATTAAATACTTTATCGGCTCACACGTGGCCCTTGGTCTTTAGTTTCCCCATCTCGGGAATAACCGGTCAAAATACGAGCCACGCTAGCTCATATTTTGGCACAGAGACGTTGTGCAGGTCCATCAGCATGTGATCACAAGCAGAATGGGAAATAAAAGTATGATTTTGGTGCAAAAACTACAACAGTCAACAAGAACAACATGTCCTTTGAATTGACATTTTATGTTCTTCCAGTAACAGTGCTGATGTCCAGAGAGCATATGAATGAGCCTAAGGCAGGGACATGTGGGCTGCAGTGAGTCAAACAAAAAAAAAAAAACAAAAAACAGCTGGTTCGAGCGTACCAGATTAAAATTCTAATAAATGACCGACTCTTACAGTAAAATGGGAGTGTGTGTCTTCCACTCACAGGAGAGTAAAATTGATGCAGGTAGCAATGTTAAAAAGAAAAAAAAATCAGGAAATGTGTCCCAGACCTTAGTGACATAAAAAGCCAGACAAATTTGTACGGTGCTTTGTGAATAGGTTAAAAAGAAGAGGGAGAGACAGAAAAAGAAAAAGACAACATTCTCCGCCACCACAGATTTAGTGATGGCACTGCACTGACAACAGGTTATAGCCTCCAATCCTCTGGTGAGCTGCTCAGATGTAATTGCCTGCTGTTGCTCTTATCAAACTCCTGCCACTTTCATGTTGCGCTTCCTTTCCCTAGCCTAGTTTAACCCTTGGCAGCGTCTTCACGGTAAACAGAAATTACATCAACAGTGCATTTCTTTTGTCATTTCCAAACCTCTGAAAAAGCCTGCAGCAGCATCGGTGCAGGCAGTCGCTCCTTTCCCACAAAAAAAAAAAGAAGAAGAAGATACACCACACTGCGCAGTTTTGCATGCTAAACCAATTTTGTTTTATTTTTTAACCCCCAAGTGCCATTAGTAAGCCGCTTGGCTTAATAAAAAAAAATTTGAGGAGGTCAAGAATGAGTAAAATTGCAATGTTGCTATTATTTTACGATGCATTAGTTTGTGTGTGTGTGTGTGACACAACGACGTATCCCACGAGGAGGACAGGGTCCAGCGCTGTGGACCCGTGCACTGACCATTCCTTCATAAATTCTTTCATCACTGCACCCTTCTCACTAAAACTGCTGGGCTATATCCCCGTAATAACAACTACACAGAGTGTACGGGGACACTATTATTAGCCACGTTGCTTGTCATTTTCTACATTCCCTGTCAGCTAAAAGAGCTACTCAAGTTTCTAAATTGTCTGTTGGTCTAGCGCCCAACGGGGTCTTACTATCTGCTTTTGTTAGCTGAAAGCTAAAGCAATGTAAATAGCTGGGCTGAATAATAAAAAAAATGAAGATAGATACTCCAGAGGTGACAGCAGATCTGTATAAATAAAAATGGCTTTTTCAGGATTTTAGGGGACCTTGTCATGAAGCCTGCAGCCGCGCAGAGGGGTCGCCAAATGCGAAAATTTATCTGAAATCTCAAAGAAACGATATTAGCATCTCCCGTTGGAGGCGGAAGATGTGCACACCAATGGAAATCTTGCCTTCTCTATCCATTTTCCTGATGTAGCAGGCTCACACCGGAGCAGCCAAAGTGATTGGCTCAGTGCTGCAGTCTCACCAGGGCATGCACTCAGTAGTCATTACACAGCAGTGAGGAAACTTCCTGGAGGACTGTGCGTCAGCAGCCAGGGTGGACAAATTCAGTCATTAATGAAGAAGGAGGAGGTAAAAAAAAACCAGCACTCAAGACAAGTTTGATAATGCACAATCTCGATTTTTAGCTAACCACCCACAGTATATTATTTTTTTAAAGACTTTAGTAGTTTTATTTGTGCAATATATATACTGTGGGTGTCGGGCAGAAAATGCTGGCACTACTTTTTAAATAAACATGTGTAGATTTTAGTGGATAAGTGATACACCCATACCTGCTCTTGATCTTGATAAGAGGGGCAAAAAATGTATGGGGTACAAGAGGAGGAGAGTGATAAAGAAGAAATAGCTGAGTGTGTTTCGGGGGTACACAGAGGGCCAAGGGAGTAAATAAGAGTGCGGGTGACAGCAATGCACTGCACTGTAATAAGTAAACACATCACAACCCCGTGTGATTTATTGCAGGGCCAGGATGACATTTTCAGCTGTAGGACAAGAAGCCTCAGCCCTGCTTTTTTTTTTCCTCGCCATTTTTTTTTATTCTTTTTTTTTTTTTTTTAACTCAGAGGACAAATAGTGCATCCTTACTCTCACATTTCCCCAGTGGGGAAAGGGCAGTCTGCTTATCTAGCTAAAATAAGAGAATCCAGACAGTTGTGCTGAAAGGGCTGAGATATAAGAAAAAGAGGCAGGAGGTTGCAGCATGATAAAGACCCAATAAGTGCCCGAACGCAGCAGTAGTTTGTCCATGTCGCACACTCTGATCTGTCCATCCAGTATAAGTTAAGCTGTTTTGCATTTTAAACTTTGCATTTTAAATGATTTGTCTTTTTTTTTTCCATCTGGCTGCATTCATTGTACCCGCACAGTCCACCTTTCCTCCCAGGTCAGCATTAAGGCTGACTGAAGCTGTTTGAGCGTTGCGTGCGCACTGGGATTTGGCTGGGGAATTGTCCAGGAGGTATTCTCACCTCACGTCCTATATCTGCTGTGGTAGGCTTCAGAGCTCCCCTCGGGAGGAAGGGTGAGGGATAAGGGAAGATTGAGGACGCTGTGTTTGGAGAGCATCTGTTATGAGGAAACACCTTGAAGTGTGCATCAAATGAGAATCTGCGCTTCTCCGGTAGTGTAATTTATTACACTTAACATATTAGCCTGTTAACAGCTGAAACTTTTGCATCAGCAACGAGGAAATTTATGAATAAAGCTCATTAATTACAAGGAGATTTTATCAATCTATGACTACATTTGACATAAACAAGATAAATTACTGTGAAGGCACTCTAAAAGATCTGCATTAAGGAGTATATGCTAACAATTTGTGGTGGAAAATAGCTGAAATTAATTTTATTTTGACAACTTTGCCCTCTAAGGCATTTTTTTCAGTAAATTGTTAAAAGCAAATTGGAATCTTTGAAGATAGATGGAACCACAAGAGGGCAGTACTCTATTTATATACTTGTCTTATTAGCTTTGACTTTTGGGAAATGTTGACTCCCATTCCCCTGAACTGGTAATGGAGAGAGACCACGGGTTATTAGAGACCAGCTTCATAAAGTGTGTACTAAGAGGCAAGCAAGGCCTCATGCATCACTATGGGATTGTCAGGAAATGCCCGTGAAATGTTCAAATGTGCCCACCCTAACCCACTAAGAGGGAACACTAAACCACACACCCCAGTGTAAAAACTGCACATGTGTTCTTTGGCCCTGTTTCAGCAGTGAGTTTATACAGCGCTGACACTCTGCTCTCTGAAGCACATGGCACTGACCCCGCATTGCACCGACGCTGCAGACATGCTCTCACGCTTTTGCCCTGAAATATTTATGACTGATTCAACAACAAGAAACACATTTTCAGAATGCTCTACGGCAGGACAGCAAAATGCTGGCTGGGACTGTAATAAAGCCGCGAGTGTGTTTGGACTGAACAGTTTCCCGGTATGACCGGGAAGCTCGGTGTGATGGCAAGAGATCATGTTTTCCCCTCACAGAAGGAATAAAAAAAAAATTCAAAAATGAAGTAACATGCATTGTTTATGTCCTTCAATAATACGCTTTTTTTAGCGTCCGAGGAGAGAGGTTGTGACATGAATCTATGTTCTTTTCAGTGGCTGAGAGGGTGCGATGGACCATGAGTTTCCACCGGGTTAACCCCTGACCTTAAACATGACACGGTTTTGAAGATGGAATTTTCAGAAAGAAGCTCCACATTCAACACCTGACCAAAACGATAAGGATGTCTCCTCTTGCCGAACACAGTTTCGCATCACACACGGTCGGAAAAAGGGTTTAAGGCACTCTGTTAATGGCTGGAGCATGAACCCCCCCCCCCCGCAGATATTTAAGTAAATATATCTGGTCTGGAGGGCTAGTTCTCGTTCTAGAAACGTAGCCCCTCAAAGAAGATAAGGGCAAAGAAAATAGTTGTTCCTCTGCATTCTTATCAGTGAGAACAGCATAATGTAATCTGACTCGATGGCATATCAGCTCAATCACGCTGTTCAGCTGAGGAGGGAGAAAAGCAGGGGCCGAGGGACATTACAGATGTGGGAAACCATTTACCCAACTAAAACAATAGAGAAGGGAGGGACATAAAACATAACGTCTTCCTCCGACCTCATCTGGATCTGCATAAAAATTTGCTCTGCAGTTCTTGACTGTTTAGAATGTCCTTGTTTAACATGAGAAGAATGGATGCTGTCGCGCACGAGAAGCAAAGCAAGAATGCTTTTTTTTCTGCTTTTGTGGGGAACCAAAATTTAAAAACCAAAATTGACTGCTTGTTAGTTTGAACTGTTTATGTTTCAGCCAAGAGGCTACTCTCTCATTCAGTCCGCATGAGAGAGTAGCCTAGAAAAGAGTTTTCCTGTGAATCTGATGATCTAGTTTGCAAAATTATCTTTTTTTTTGTGGCCTGATGTAAGACACAGAGCCGCGGTATGAAAATAAACTTTACAACTCCTAAATCACTTCACAGCATCACTGGAAGCTCTTTCAATATTTTAGTGGGCTTCTTTGATTGTACCTGCTTCTGTGCGTGTGTGTGTTCAGGAGACAGTCTTTGATGACGTCGTCTCCTTGAACAATATCACACAGAGTTGTGTGATGATTTCTATACACTCTGCATCCCGGCTGTGCCGGAATCTGATTAATAGACGTTGTTGTGCTTTGTGGAAAATGTAACAAAGGGAGGAGAGTGGGAGGACTGTTCTCTAGGACAGGGTAACACACATTTGGGAGGGCTCTCTAGGGATAAGCTGCAGGTTTCTAGAGCTAATTGAACAGCTTGCTCCGCCAAGATTTAGGCTTTTCTTCTCTTTGGAAAATGCATGACAATGAAATTCTCCCTCTTGCATCACCTGCCTCCGCCCACACCCTCATTGCAGTATATTTCATGGTGCCTCACATCATGACACACAGGCTGCACTGTGGACATGCCCACAAAGGAACTGCAGGTGTTTGCTATGCCAGTCACTTCCTCCTAACTCCACATCCCTGAGAGTACCTAATTGACATTCTAAAGCAGAGCCACAGCCACATCTCGGGCTCACCTTAGTCATTAGTGAGCCCCGCAGGGCTGTTTGCATTAAAATCTCTGATTTAGATACGTTACGTTACCTCTGTGTCCTTTCCCGGAGGTTGAGACTGTTTGCGCCAAAAGGCCGCGGTCACAGCAGATCAAAGCTTAAATTAGCTGGCCTCCTCTCACGTCCAAGTCTAACACCAACGCTACAGGTCATGGACTTACATTTAAAGTCATCTGCCCAGATGATTAATTAGCCCGCGTGCCCTAAAGTTCTGTCACAGTGTTGTCACGCTGAGCGATGAGCAAATGCCATCTGATGATGCATCTATACTTTTGCAGCAACCCTGTTCGACAGATCAGAGTTTGATCTTATAAAAAAGGCTGTAATAAATTACATCCCGGGGCCTGGAGACTCTTGTCAACTGCCTTTTGATGCTTTTCACGGCATCGCTCTATATCAAGTGAGTCTTGTGGGTAAGTCACAAAACTGCTCCTAAACTAAAAGTTTAATCACTAAGCGCAACATACTGTAAATCCCAGCTGTCCTTTTGATTTTATGCTTAGAAGAAATGTTAATTTAACCTTGAAGGCATTTTTATCGTTTTCCATCTTACTGTAGATGTTAGCAAGCCAAGAGCGGACTGCAGGTGCCTGATGACTTTTTGCAAATGAAAATGAAATTAATGGGAAGCAGGTGGGCGCTTGAAAAGCCTGACTGCTCCGACTGCGTGACCGAACGCGTCCACCGCCTCAGCTGCTGTGAAAATGGAGGTTTTACACATTATAAATGGAAACAATTATTTACACTAATATTGGGTTTGCTGTAGTTTAGATTAAACACGGGAAAGTGTTATTACTCTGGAGTTTTGGGTTTTGTTTTGGGTTTTCTTTTTTGCTTTTGCGGAATTAAACTTCAGTTGACAAAGGTTTCATGAGAATACTGCTGATAATTGGAATATTTTCAGCATTGCCTGATCTCTGCTTTTTTTTTATCTCATCATAAATATTTATGTGACCCATTTAACTACCTCTGACAAGTCAATAAACATTTGTTGATAACTCATCTTTTTCTTAATGTTTGAACTAATGATTGAAAACGTAAAAAATACAGTGTGGAAATTACCCTCAGCAGCAGGAACAGACTTTTAATGCCACTTCAAAAGACTGTACAGATGGAAAAGAAGTGAGAACTGATTGTACTAGCCAACCTATAAAGTGGTTAATGTCATGTCTGACACTAAAACTCTAAAAGTAGTAAGAGCAGAGGATTTTGATGACAGTTTTTTTTTTTTTTTTTGTAAATGAGGCAACAATAAACAAAGTACATTGCAAAACTTTTGCAGCATCTCTTTTGACAGCAGTTAGATTGAGATTTGTGTCTTTTCCTTTAAATTACAAGGTGTTTTCTTATCAGATGCACAAAATAGCATAAAATCTGCAATGAGAATCTGCTAGCAGTTTTTACAGATGAAACAAGCCTTCTGCACTAAATAAAACGCCTGGTTAAATATAGCTTTGTTAGTTCGATGACATTGCTTTGTATTGTTCAGTCAAGTTCTACCCTGTATGATGTATTTCAATTGTTAAAATGTTTTCTTTAATTGATCTTTGGTGGCTAAGAAAGCTATATAAGAATGCATTTTGACTATTGACATCGCCTTGTGAACAGCTGCAGGCGTATGAACATCCAGCATGATTCTGTGTCTAAAGGTTGCTCTCAGCAGGATACCTACTTTCTGGGCCTCCCTTGTGCGCTGCACAGTCACTCTGATCAATGCTTTTTTTTCACTGAACTTCACAGCATACACATTGTTCTTCAGCAGACAGCAGATCCGCAAAGCACTCACACAAAAACAAGCGACTTTGCCTCACTACTTAAACTAATCTCTGTGGAATGTTTAGGGAAAGGTTTTCAAGACATTCTGTAGCTCTCCTTGCCTAATAGGGCAGTTAAATTTTTTTCTTTTCTTTTCTTTTGTTTTGTTTCTACAGAATCAAGAAAAGGAAGTCATTTAGAACAAGATGACGAGACACAGGCCTGATGTTGCATCTAAGGTGAGGGTTCTATCTGTCTACAAGCCATATTTAACAAAAAGAAAAAACTAAACAGGTTGGCTAAAGTGAATATGCAAATAGCTTAAAGTATAATATTAGGAGCAGATAAGACCAAAGACAGGCTGAATTATTAGCCTAGCTGGAATCAAAAGCCTAAGAAAAGAAATGGAATCTTAAGCTCTCCAGATCTCAAAAACAAGATAATTTACTACTAGGTCTTTGGTAGACAGATATAGCTACATTTTCTGTGCAAAGTGAGCTAAATAAATTTCAAATGTAGTACTAGAAGGGCACACTCCACTCTTTCAGCAAAAACAGCAGTTAATTTACTAGGTCAGACTTATTAGAAACATGTGGATTGCCAACCAAGACCTCAGACTGCTATGACTTTACAGTTTCACTTGAAAAGAAGGTAGAACAGTGCACATTATGCTTTATTTATTTATTTATTTACTGTATTTATTCTTTGTCAGTGGAGCATATCTGACATTGTCTATTATATCCCTTTAGGGATTTCTGCACAGCAATGTTGTCCTGGTATGCCAGGGCAAGGAAAATGTCTCCCAATCTGCAAACCTTCACAGTGGCACAAATGCAACTCTGTTTAGAAGACAGACAAGCAAACAAATGGGCTGCAGAGCTCGATCAAGATTGATGTTTGAGGATATGAACTATGATAAGGGTAATTATCGCTTTCACACCATATATTTACATTTCATATCGAGAAAGAATTTATTTTTAAAGACAGGGCTATACACATTCATACTTCATTGGGATGATACATTAGCAAAGGTTAGGTTAACTAAGGTATAAGTGTAAATGTTATTTTTATAAGGTTAGATTATGTTATACAGAACATTTTGTTGACTTTCTCTCAGAAAATGTTTGGTTTAGTTTAGCAGAATTGCATAGAATGCGTCTATCTAAGCATTGTTCCATGTTGAGAAGAACACAATTTTCAAATGGTAATTGCACCATAAAACAACAACTTAACCCAACCTATCTGTCTACCAGAGCTGATTACGTCTTTATGGCTGTAACAAATTATCAAAAGACCCTGCCCACACACAATGTGCTGTGTTGTACATCTGAATGCCTTTGCAGATGGTAATGTTGACTCTGGAAGGCTCACGGATCTCTGGCTGCTGCAGGCCAGGAAACATCACTAGCACTAGGGCCATGTGGGACCCCCCCTCTTTAAGAAAGTTTGAGATTTTCTCACAGCTTATTGCAGCAATCAGGCAAACAGCAGCTCACAGTCTTGGAGTGCACAAACACTTCTTTCCAGAGGGTTGGGAGAAATGCTCAGCCAACCGACGAGGAAAGACAACGGACAGACAAGAAATCAGGACTTCTTTTTAAAGCACTTAGAAAAACAGCAACAGGAACACTACCAGTGGGTTTTCTGCAGTTCACTTTTACTGTCATTGTTTGTGTGATTGCTCGTAAATTTATGTTCAACCTTTTCAACAGCTAATGGTAAAGACTTGCAAATGCATTCAGCCACAGACTCACTTTTCAGCCTTGTGCCTGTCTTTCAAAAGACCTCTTAAAGTTGTACCCACAGGAGGCGGTTGCACATGGCTTACTGACAGAGCTACAAGTAGTTTCAGGTTTTGTTTGTGGATTGAAGCCTTTTTTTTATTTGCTGTGTGGTCTGTTGAGTGGTGCTTGGAGCCAGTATGGTGCCGATTATAGTGGCATGTGCTGTATTTGTCCTGCTGGGTTCTAAACAGTCTCAGGTGCACTGCCAAAGTCAGGGACAGGATAGCTCTCCTCCTTGGAGGCAGGTGATTCAGTGGGAGAACAATGGCCGCACGTATAGCTTGTTAAACAGCGGAGCCGAGTACGTCCCTGCTGGAACTGGGCTCCGGAACAGAGGCCCCAGAGTAGTTGTTTCAGATACAAATCCAAGAGCTCGTAGACCTCAGGGAGGCAACGTTCGACGCCAGGCTCCAGTTCGAGGATCTTCCGAAACTGTTCGTGGAAACAGAAGGCATCCATTTGGATTTGGGCAAGTATCAGAAAACTGGAGGCAAAGTTCAAGCAACACAGGTGGAGGCCAGTTCCAAGGATCCCCTAACGTCCCCTTTAGATCCTCTGCAGGCTCCTCATCATCATCATCATCTTCTTCATCATCTTCATCTTTTTCTTCATACAATATGCCTTCATACCTGCAACAGCCTCCATTTCAACCAGTACCTTGGGACCCTAGTTTTGTGGAGGAACCTGTCAGGAGTTATGAGCCGCCTTTTCACACTTTCGGTGGAGGATATGGTGGTGGTGGTGGATATGGTACTCTAGGATCATATGGAGGTGGTGCAGGTGGTGGAGGTGGTGTGCCCCCCGCTGATTTTTCTGATAATGGTTACCAGTACTACCAGCCGCATGGATACGGACCTAACCCTGTGATTCCCGCACGTGCTGCGCAGCCACCATTTACAGATG
>CAAE01014710.1:3560-21686 GCA_000180735.1 Tetraodon nigroviridis
AAGCTGTTTTTTTAAATTACTATGCCTTTTTTCTCTTAGAGAGTTCTGCTCAGTGGATCAACCTGTTCAAAGAGCTCTCTCCTCTTGTAACAGACACGAAATAAAGTAAAATTTCTCATGAAGGAACAGTCAGACTGTATGCATCGTTGCTTTCGTCCCCAAACAGAAGAAAACAAAACCCATCCAACTACTGGTCAGCAAGTAACAACATGACCGCGTCTCAGGCTCTGGCGTCGCAGGAATCACGTGTTAGCAGCATATGAATAAATAATTGCAGCACACTTGAGATCATCCCTCACATTCTCCTTTGCTGAGCGCTGCTCTTCCTGTCCTGTTGTGTCTAAGGCTACTTAGGAGCAGCATCTGCATCCATCCTCTGTAACATATGTATCATATTTAAACGACCTGGACAGTAAATACAGCCTAAATGGCCCTCCTTTTGCATGCTCTCTCCTTAAGGGCGCGCGCAAACACATAAGGACAAATTTACTTCCCCAGATAATGTAGGCGAGCATGATTTATAACTGTATTTGTGCCAGTGGTCACCGTGGTAATGATAAGTGAGCCCAGCAAGCAGCGAATATCGCCATTGCATCACGTGCTGTAGAAATGTGCAGCGAGAGCAGATAGATCCTTTCTGTCGCCCCGGAGACGGGCTCTAATAGGCTGAGGTGGGCCATGAGGAGAGCGTGCACTTGTCAAGCAGCAGCGCTGCTAGGTGATTTTCCAACAATGTGATGTTGGGAAGACTGTCGTGGGGGCGTGGGTGACCGCTGAGGTGCTTCCAGAGATTTGGTCAGCATTTCTTCACGGTGTGATGCATCAGCAGCTATGATGAAATATGCTGTCATTCTCCCTTTCTTTTATTTTGGCGGTTGATGGAGATTGTTTCTGCGCTCACACGCAGTCAGTGTACGAGAGACAAAAGGATTGTGACAGTTATCGACATGATAACACTCTTTTGCTGCAGGGACATTTAACGGGGGCAGTTTGTCTTCTTCAGGGGGTTAATTTTAGATCCTCGCTGGGGTGGATGGGGGGGACATGGTACGCGCAACCCAAGAAGATGACGGTAATTCAGACCGTGTAGAGTTACTGCACAAGTGTGCAGAAGCAGTTCACTGCATCTTTAAACACACACACACACGCTGTGGCACAACTGGGTTCGATTTCCCCCTTCAACTCTCTCATACTAGAACTGTTAAAGAGCTGCCAAATAAAGAGGGATGTCAGATCAGCGGATGTCAGATCATCTCTCCTGCCGAGAGAGCCGTGAAGAGGCTTCAAGGTTGGCCTCTGACACTGGCTTCAGAGGAGCACGTTTTGTTTTCCTGGACTGGCGAAATGTTAAATGTCAAAAAGTAACTGTAAACTATTGGACCACACACACACACACACAGACACACACACACACACTAGTGTGCTTTGTAAAATGTGCTGCCAGGGATAACGCCAATACATCTCCACCAATCAAATACTGACAACGAATGCCTCGTTCTATGTGTTTTGGCACTGTTGCTGCTGTTCCCCATCAAGATAGAGGTGCAACAAACAAACTCTCTCTCGTTACTCCAAATTAAATTAAACAGATTGACAAACGGGTATTAAAAAATCTACTAGCCCAAAACTGTGATTTAAAAGAGGAAGAGAGATTAACAAATAGAGGCAAAGATGAACAAACAGATTTATATTTGTTGATTTTCCTATCACCATCACCTATCACCGAGAAACTGTTGTCGCGTCAGTCCCACTCAGTCGATCCGGGTTGAACGATCATCAGCTCCACAACTGTCCATGTCTCGTCAGACGGGGCGTCTGTCCAGATGGCGCCTGCTGGGCTGCAGCAGCAGATTGCTTCGATGCCTCACCGGCAACAGGTGGGTCCTGGTGTCAGGTGCAATAATGCACACCGGCGTGAGCAGGAAGCTCCAGGAGGGATGAGGGAAAACGACGTGCCCTGGGAGAGGCGGCGTCTGAATTCACGTGCATGCCGACAATGGCAAACTGCATACAGGCTCCTGTTTGATAGGACAGGAGGGGCTGATGTGAAGCTGACATATGTAGAGGACTGGCACAATGTGCAGGGTGGGCAGAGCGAAGGAGGGGGGAACGTGCTGGTGAGCAGATGTGTGTCATTTTGCCACATGGTGGAGGAGAGAAACGATGCAAATGAAGATAAACGTTCTCTGTGGGGCCCTTGTCTTGTAACTGACAGAGAGGTGGACAGAGTGTAATTACAAGTGCACGCAGGCGGGCCCAAAAATGGATTTTTAAAGACGAATACAATCACAAGAGCCTGGGTGATGGGAAAAATATAAAAGCTAATGGACAGGTCTCAACCAGGCTTTACATTTTTAAAAACATTTTATCATGGATTGAGCACCAAGAGGGATAAAAAATCAGGAGTTAACAGAGGTTAACAGGAAATATCTGCCTCTTACAACTACAGAAAAACTGTGGGACTTTGACTGTAAAATATGTCTGACGTCTCCTTTCCGAAATAAATATTTATTATTTGTATTCAGCAGAAAAAATTTAAGTCATATTTGGCAAAAGAAAGTGACTTCATAAGTCGCTGGTGTCAGTATAACAAACCCGAATGTTGAAGCAGTGTTCAATTTCCCTCCTTCAGCTGTTGCCAGGCCAACCAAGAAATATACCCATGGGGACAAATTGAGCAAAAAGAATAATTAAAATACAACAAAATAAAGGGAAAAAGAAACCGGTGGCTGACAAAACCAGCACAGATGTGTGCTGAGTGTTTTGTTTCATTAAATTCTGCATCATACTTACATTAACAGCCTGCAGCAGAATTGCTCATTTCAACCCCATTAAAGCCATTAACGTTTTCTTCAGCTGCTGTCGTCTGAGAAAGCTAGAAGGCTCTTCTCTGTGGAAACATAGCCAGGTTTTCCAGCATGAAAAACCTCTGAAAGTGGCTGAGGGAGTGCTCCTTTGTGGTGGGTACCCCTGAAGATTGTTCTTTGATTCCCAGAAAACCCTCGTGTGACTTTTCATCACTGACCTTGTGACCGCAGACTGAAGGTCGTGACATCTTAGAGTCTGTATCAGCAGGAAGCCGGTGGATCTTTGATCAATACACGTGGTAAAAGGAGCTCACACTCAGACGCATCGAATCAAAGACTGGAAATTGCCCTGACTGTCTGTGTGATCAGAAATAGTTGTCTCTCTTTCCCCTTCTTAACACACTTGTTTTTGTGAGTGGAAACACTACCAGGAAACCAAACATCCGCAGAGCTGCATTCTTAGCTGAGAGGGAGGGAAGTCAAAGTGTCTTTTTTAATTAACCTCCCTTCTCTGGGAGTCTGCAGTCCGCCTGCGCCTTCACACACTGCGTGCAGTTGTTATTAATACGTCGAGTGTTGCATTTCCCTCATCCCAGACAAGGGAAGTGCACTTAAAGATGCTCTTCATACGCTTGAGATTTGCAGGCCTATTGACATGTTTAGCAATCTTAATTTGCACAGTCTGGTTTATTTTTGGAAGGAAACAGTCCAGCTCGTAGCTAGCTGCGCTGTGTGAGAAGGATATTAAAAGAAGTCTTGAATCTTGAAAAGTCTCTTTGAAGGAAAAGCTCTGCAGATGTGTTGCAGCTGCTGCTTTTAGAAGATGGTTCCCGCCTGAGCCAGAACATGCGGACAGGTACCGCACTCTGGGTTGTCACAGCACTTCAGTTCTATCGTTGGAAAGAGCTTTGTCTCGCTCTTCTTCCTCCTCCAGACGCAGTTCAGTCACAGCTCAGAGGAAGATGAGAGCAAGAGCATCTGTTACTCTTCACCTGTAAGACGAGTGTCTGATTGGAAAGCCATGGGTCACAGATGCTGGAGGTGGAATAGTTCTCTCCATCAGCCACTTTATTGTGACAATTAGGCTGTGAACTGGAGTTTGTCCTTCAACAGCCAGACCTCCCACAGGTCATTTGTACAGCAGCTTGTCTCGTCTAGCAGTTTTGTACATTTATTAAAGCGGTATCTAGTTTTTTCTTACGAACAGCAGCCCCTTGGGTCATGTTAGACACTTTTTTTTTGAGAAATAGTTGCTTTGTTTAGTTGTTTGTGATCCTGAGACACATCCTACATTTTCCACTTTTCTTTTCATTTTCTCTTTTTGCATAAAAATGTTAGTACTTATTATGATTAGTTGCTGTAAGAATGACTTGACATCTTAATTACTAGACAAACAATGGGGATTTTTCAGATGGATGGATAGATGGATAAATAGATGAAGGTCTTTGACAGGTCTTCCTCTCTTAACGCCCACATTCACAATGTTAAAAGCAAATGTTTCAAAAATGAACTCAGCATCCAGCGGTATTCAGAGTGCTGTGCAGAAATCCTTTTGGTGAGCAACACCTGATCGTTACGCACCTAAGGGCAAACTTCACGAGGTCCTTTGAAGCATCAAAGTTGTAGTTCGCCATGTTGTGAAATATGTATATTTCCTGCTGTGTTCCGGGGGGTCCAGGTGGTGATTACCGTCGCAGAACAAAGCAGCAAACAGTCAGATGTGAGCACAACGGCGTGACATTTTTCTGCTTCTACAGAAGCAGATGTGAAGTGTTCCGACACACTTTGGTCTCAAAAGCGCTCGGGAGAGAACACGCAACAATCCGGTTAAATTAAAACACCTACCTCCACCTTTTCATCCGGATTCACATCCGGGTATTATAGATGAGTCTTTGGTCCATTCCCCTTTGAAGTTTTATGTTGTATTTCCATAATACAGCCACATGAATATTAAGAAAAACTCTTTAGTTGTAGTAACAATAAACATGACTAGACCAGAGTAATGTGAAGACGCGGTTTTTAAATCTTGATATGTCAGAGCATCCTTGAGACTGATTCTCTGTGTTTTTGGCATCTGCGACTATAAGCAGCTTATATTACATCGCAAATCCGTCAGATCATTCAACAAAAAACGCAGCATTTGTTCGGTAATCCACCCTTCATGCAGACTTTATCTGGAAGCTCCAACAAAATTCGCTGATGGATCGCCAAAAACATCCACCTTATTACATCTCATATATCTGCAGCTTGGAATGTGATCGCCGCTTTTTGCTGCTTGAGGATAGATCGGCTGAAACCGAAGCCGGGCAGAAACAGGCTCTGCTGCCGCATAGTCATGTGAACCTGGTCAAGAGTGACGGGCCAGTCTGTGCGTTGTCGGTCCTCTTTTTTGCAGGTTTGACTTTAATCAGACCGAGCATGCAGATGCTGCTCAGGAGCTCCTCCAAGGCTGCGGCTGCACGCCCAGATGCCACGCCGCATCGTTAGCTGACTGACTGCTGCCCTTCCTGCTAATGGGCTGATCTGTTGCAGCGTGTATTGTTGGCAAGGTGTTTAATAAAGAACCAGCTAGCATCGGTGTGCTTTTACTGACAGATACAGTAATGGACAGCTGGCCCATCCAGGCTGTGTTATTGAATCCCCCCTGGCTCGTCTATGAGGCCCATCAGGAATGTTTTTTTTTTTTAATTCTAGTGTCTGTTCTAGGTGTGTTTGTCTGATCTGCTAACCCATTGACCCCATATGCAAAAAGCAGCACTTCCAGGCTGTTGCCTGACTTCCTGCTGAATAGTCAGCAGTAGGCATTTGTACCAGAGTTTTTTAGAAGTAGCGCTTGATCTGAAAACGTGTGGCCCCCTCGACCTGCAGTACAGTTTGATCGTCGCTGGGTTATTTGGAGGCCAACTCTTGCTGTTTATTCAGAGGTAAATGTGGTTCATACCTATCTAAAGGAGTAGAAGAAGCAATTTTCTAGCTTTGATGACTCATAAAACCTCGTGGTTTCTGTTCTGTTTTCTTTTCCAGTCATTTGCAGTTGTGTTATTTGACCAGAAATTGATGTTACAGCTAGTTAAGTTCGCTTTATGATCAAATTTACAAAAATAAGATCTCTGGAACACAAGATATGGATGAAAAAAAACAGCTGAATAATTTGTGCTTTTTAAAATACAATAATGCAAATTGTGTGATAAAATAAGGCAGCGCTCTGGTGCTAATCTTTACTGTCTGTCAGGCTGGTCAAGGCTTTTGCAAGCTGTCCCAGATCACAGCTTTAGCTGAGGATTAACGTCACTTTTAAAGCGTTTGCCTCCGATCCAGCACGCCGGGTATCACAGCCACATGATCGCGCTATCAAAGCTCCTCGCCGTAAGAATTCTCAGGCCCTTTTGAAGATCTTAACAGCTCAATGAGATGAAAAGCATTCACAAGCATTTCATAGTGCCAGGCCGTGTCTTCCCGCTATAGGTGTGCCTGATGGCTCCGCCTCTGTGGCGGCTCGGTCCGCATAGATGAGCGATAGGAGAGCGCGGCAGCTTGTTCGCCCAGGGCACGGACTGGGAAACAGCAAATTTTCTCTGCTCATTAGCATTCAGAAGAGAGAGGCTGAGATGAGAGGTGCTGATGAGAGGCGAAGAGGAGGGGGCCAGAAATAGATCAAAACGCCACTGGAGTCCAAGGCATCAGTGAGCATCAGGAAGGAGGGAACGCTGGCCCTGGAAGGATGGGCGCACTAAACGGACCCATCTGACTGGATCTGCAGAAATGTGTTCATCAATATGTGGCAGCTCTCTAAAACATGGAAATATTTGGAAATGCTGATAACTGTAAGAACTCTTGGTTGTGATCGGACAAGAAAGAAGATTAGAGAAAGCCTGAAGCTTTTCTCTGCTCTCCTTTCACTCCCTCCATCACTTTCCTTTACCCGTTATCTAGATTTAGCTTAGCTTCTCTGACCATGATTAGCAGAGAGATAAGACGCTTGTGATTCTTCTATTTTCCACTCCATTAGTTTGACTCATTTCGTGCGGTTGGTCCATCAGCGGCCTCGCCTTCATTGCCTCTCCTCTGTTTCTCAAGGCCTCTCACTCCTCAGGAGCCATAGATCTCAGGACTGCAGTTTGTTCTCTGAAATTTCAGTTCCGAGGGTGCTGGAGCTGCATCTGCAGAGAACAGTGTGTTCAGGCGGAGTCCAAAAGCTTCAAAAACCTAATTTAATTTAGAGCAGCTGTGCATTTTCAAATAGATGGTTTCACAAACAAAGTTTAGCCCAACTGCCACTCCCAAATTAGATAATTATGGTGTGTTTAAAACAAGACTTACACAGAGCATGTGCCATTCACTTCCATTTTATAGATTGCAGTTAAGTATTTAGGGTGTTTGGGAAAATCTCGGGGCTCAGAGCACACTCATGGAAACCGTGCACAGACTCCACACAGAACTGCGCTGAGCACTGGTTGGAACCCAGAACCTTCTGCACCACCGTGCAGCCCGGCTGCATGCAAATAAATGTCCAGGAAAAGTTTGACCTTTTGCGAATCAGTCATACATCAGGGCTCTGGTCTGCTGTGTGAGAACATGTGGACCTTCCTGTTGAACACAGACCACCCTTGTGGCGACATACCATAACGTTGCTGTTTAAACTTCTCACCAGCTCGTGGTGCTTTTGTTTGGAGTTTTTGTCTAGCACACTTTCATTCCTGCTGAACAGTTCCGTGTGTCTCCAGCAGAACCCCTCCCCTCCACGGATCCCACGTGGATTTTTTTTTGTGTGCTCTTCTGTAGCCGCAAGCTTTTTATTTAGTCAAATCTGTGAGCGCTGCAGCGCTTCAATGCTGTTGGAACTTGTGTTTGTCCTCACTCTCTCCTCTGATCTCTGCGCTGTCATCCCCGCCCGGCCCCTGAGCATCCTACATTTGTTGCTGCTTTTAATTATTGATGTTCTTAATTCTCGACCAGAGAAAAAGGCCGTTACACCGTTATTTATGTGCCGAAGCTCTAAGTCCCTTTTTTTGCTCTCGCGGCTGCTAGTGTCACAAGCCATTACCAGTTGGCTAATTGCATACAGAGACACCTGCCCACACACAGATGGGTAGTTTTATCACATTTCATCTTCCTCACAGTGTGGCTGCTAACTTCAGGTCATATCTGCTGCTCCCTGTGTGAAACAGTGCTGCATTCTGAGCATGTCAGCAGCTGTGTGTAATTTTGTTTGTTATACAAAGATATTTTAGGTGCAGATATTAATTATTATCCGCAATCACACTCCTCCATGCTATTGGTCTAGCTGCTAATGCACACGCGCAATTCTCCCAGAACTGTGAGAAAGTGTTAAAATTTTAAATTTAGTGGTAAATCTAAGTTGCCTGTGAATTTTTTGTTTGTATATTTATGCGTGATTACAGTCGCTAAAGTCGTTTCAGATGCTGCAGGACACACATCTTGCTATTAATTGAGACCGCAGGCTAACTCAGTATACAGAGGGTGTTTGCACTGTGTGATGAAGAGGATTTTCTGGCTTTACTGCAGTCTGCAGCAGAGTGAGAGGAGGAGAGCGGAAATTGGAACAAAGGAATGTGGAGATGGAAGCCTGTGCTGAGAGACAGGAGGCAGGGGTGTAGGAAGAGAAAAAAGGAAGTAAAACAGGCAAAAATGATGTCAGACTTCCATAAATATGGGGAAAATACTTGTCTACATCCTTTTGTCATATTATTTCCAGAATGGTCGATCCCATTAATCACTGTCCTGAGGTCAGCAGCTCACCTATAGAACAGTTTCACTGCAGAGTCCACTTTAAAATGACCATTGGTAGCATCTACTGGAAAATCATTACATTTAATCAAATTAGTCCATTGAATCAAAATAGTGCTTCCGGGACAGAAGACGACAGCCTGCACATTTTAGAAAACAACACTTTTGTTTTGTTTTTTTTCTCTTTTTCTCTTCCAGATGAAAGAAACAATAATGTTGCCCTGACTCACAGCAGCAGCCCACAGATGCGACTTTGCGGGCAGCAGTCGTTTGTTTTCTTCAGTGATGTATGCGTGTTTCTGCCCCCTCAACACTTTTCATAAATGACGATCCAAAACCCAGAGGTCTATAATGTTAAAGTGCACAAAGCAACAACCAAATAGCCGTTTACGTCTGGAAGCACAGCCAGCTGTAAAAGATGGATCTACAAGAAAAGAAAAAAGCTATTAAATGTGGCAATGGCCCAAAGAGATGATGTGATACTAAGGAAAGTGGTGGGATGGGAAACGAGATGAAACTACTTTGTCCACCTTTTAATTCTGTGGTTGCTAAGAGCATTTTGATTACGCAATGTTTCTGCTTTGATATTGGGTGGATTAGACACAAATAACCCCAGAATGTGTTGACAGTACACAGGGCCTGGTTTGGGGGGAGGGAGGGAAGGTTGGGTTCCTGGTGATATGATGGAGGTTGTTAGTTAGTAATCAGGCTGATCAGAGGAAATCTAGGCTGTTTAATCATCACAAAGCAGACCAACATAAAAGCAGGTGATGAAATCCTGACGTTATTGATCGGACAAACCAGTGGAGCCAAACGTAGCCTCGTGAGCATCAGGAAAACAACCGTTATCTGCACAAAACACAGTCAGTATCCAAGCTCCCACAGCTGCCCGCCGTTCTCTGTTGAACAGGGCATAAATCTCCGTCATGGTGCATCCAGCGCTCCCTCAGAATAAGGTGAGCAAGATTATTTGTTTTAGGCTATCAAGGCGGCCTTTGGAGGTGGGTGGTGAACTCATCCTTTCCTTTAGTGCTCTGTAAAGGACCAGACAGTGCTGATGTAGCATACTACACAGCATTGGAATTTTCCAGTGCAGGCTAGTGGGATACTGGTAATTCTCTCTTTTTCATGGTTTGCTTTGCCGTCTAAATTGTCTTAAGCAGTGTGTTGTCTATGAAGGAACACACTCTCACACATGTTGGCAGTGAAATTGGGAGCTTTGGATTGGTTCAGTCACAGCATCTGCTCAAGCTGGGACACAGTCAACCCAGTCACAGGCAGCCGTTTAGTCTGTGGATGGATGGGCTGGTGCTGCTGGCGTCTGGTCCAGCCTGCCAGAAGGAAGAATTTCCCACACTCTCCCAGTTGAAAACACGGAATCTAAATGCATGTGGTACCTGTGCTGATTTGACCGTTAAGCAGCTCAAAGCTGTGATAAATCATATTGTTGAAAGAGACAGCGAGGTGTGTGTGTGTGTGTGTGTGTGTGTGTGTGGGAGGAAGGGGGGGATGACTTTGTCCTTTCCTGCTGAAATTCCTGACCCAGCGACATGGATAAGATTCGTCCGGTGAAGCTAAATAACCTATTATTATCAACCTGCTTCCTCAGAAACATCAGCAACAACAGCTTTGTGTTTAATGTTTTTGTTTCCAAAATTGTGTGACACACATTCAATTGTGTGTCCAGTCTGAAAACAAGGTCCACGCGGGTGGAGCTGATGAGTTCAAGCCGATGAACTTGTTCTCTGCAGTAACAGTGACAGCTGCAATAGATAGCGTAAATAAATAATGCAATAGTTTGATGTGCATTTCAGAAAAGTGATCATGTAAAAACCCTGTTTTAGTCCATTAAAAAGATTTATCGAATGAGTGGTGGACAACTCGACCTTCCTGTTATTTTCAAAACATCCGGTCTCGTGCTGTTTAGGCCTAAGCTGTCCTTCATTCATTCTCCATGTTGGTTTTCTTTTGCTGACTGTGTCACTTAAGTTTTCTACTGACAGTTTTTTGAGATATTAAGTTGTGGTTTTTCTTTAGTATTTGACTGCACAGCTCAATATTATTAGAAAATAGATTAAAGCGCTAACGTTGCTCTGACCTCTGCTTGTATCAGCCATGTCAGCAGGCTGTAAAGCGCTTATATACACATCACCCATTATAATTAGTGACACCTTTCAATGGAAACAGGGCGGGGTCCATCTTATTGACTCAGACTCATAAGACATTTATGTGCTCTGCATGTGGACATGCATGAGTGGTGGGCGTGTCTCTATACACAAACCCACACACGCACAAAGAAACACACAGAGATTAACAGAGTAAGCTGCACTGTTCATCTGGGATAAATGCGGTCAGAGAGGAGAGCAGCTGAGCAAACAGCCCCAGCAAGAGTCAGAGAGGAGAGTGGAGGGGTGGAAAGGGCTGCAGGGATGACAAACTACTCATCCCGGTGCAGTGTCGGCGATCGGCTGCCTCGGTGGATATGCTTAACCCCCGAATCTGGGAAAATGGGCAGAAACACAGGTAAGACGCCTGCAGGGTGTCAGAATAGCCTTCAATCAGAGGATCTGGACAGATAATTTACTGCAAACAGAAGATTAGCTGTCCCAGCTCTGATGATGAGATGATTGTAATACTAGAAATGTTAAAAAAAAAGCCCCAGTTGTGGTGGTTAAGTAAGTGGTGCTGGAGCAGAGGTTTTGCTTGGAGGCCAGATGGTGTGACGCTGATGCTGCACAACCCATGTGAGATCTGCATGAAACTGATGTTGCAACAGATGTGCACGATAATCCCACACAGTGAGGGGAGATGAGCGTGGGAGCAGAGCTGCCGTAGCTGGGGTGGTCTTCAGGTGAGGGCTCCATCTGTAGTCCAGCCAGTTTGCTGGGTCCTGAGCGACCCAAAAAAAAAAATGCTGAGGATGAACGACAGCGGCGTGAGTTTCTAGCTAATCTGTTTAAACAGGAAGTTTAAAGTTCAGACTGAGTTCTGTTTAGATTCAAAAATACTTCTTCTTTTTTCAAATTTGTAAACACCTCCCGGATCTATTTTGTCGTACGTGCCGTCTCTGAAATCATCTTCTAACAGGCTTTGGCTGGTAATACGTTGCAACGCACACTGACATTTCTAGGACAGATTCTTTGTCGCTGAACCCGCTGCAGAAAAGCTGCAGCAGAAAAGAAGCAACAGAATATCCAAATGGAAAAAAAGAAGCAAGATGAGCATTTGTCTCAACAGGGATGCAAACACAACTGTCTGTTTTCTTCTCATTAACATGTGAAATAGTGTTTGCTGGTAAATGGCTTTGGGGGTCTGGGCAACATTTAATTATGTCTGGGAGAGGTGTTTTTACACTGCATTTTGTTTCTTATTTTATCTGTTTTTTTGTGGGATGGTTTCTGCTGCGTGTTTGCAAAGCTCACCTCCAGCTGCAGAAGGTCATGGTGCGTTTCCCTAGATGCAGTTGAGGAGTTAAAGTTGTGTTTGTATATTTTCTTTTTAAAATAAGGCTGCAGCATGTGAAACCCTTTTACTTCTGTTTAGAACATTTTTATTTTACCCTGTTTGCGGCTTTTATATCTTCAAATTTTCCCTATATAATATATTATTCGGCAGTAGCTTCTTTTAGCTTTTCAAACTTTCTCCTACAACCTTTTGCTATGTTACACAGGGTTATAAAAGTTCTGTTGCTATATACTTACATTTTTTGTGTAGTTTGACCACTTCTACAATCCCAAAAGTCCTTTAAGAAAGCACATGTGTGTGGGGCCGGTTGTTTCCCTAGCCCATAGTGCTTAAAACGATCTGTGACAGCCCGTCGCACAAAATAATGTCACCCAGGACAGAATAGCAACACTGTGCACGGGTCTGTACATGACGGTTTCAGTCATAAATACAGCCGCTGTTGGTGTCAGACTGACTTTATGCTGCTTCTGTTGAAACTGGCACCGTATTCAGCAGGCTGTGCACTCTGGGTCAACAAGCATTAATAAGTAAAGTCAGACTAACAAACATGGTTTAATTTTTTACTGTTTAAATCTGCGTCCAATGTTGGATCTGTCTGTCTGTCAGACACAATGTCTTTCTCATTGTGTTTGACACCCCACAAACACAAATACACACGTTTTTTTTTTTTTAATGCTGGGGCATCTTAAGCGTCTCAGATGCAGATTGACAGGACAGCGACTCTGACTTCGGTGGCTTGATAGCAGGTTTAATCTGCCCACGCTGAGCTTTACACATGATCTCAAGAACCTGCTTTAATCCGTAGATGTCTGCGGGCTTGGCTGTAAACCCCTGGGAGGCTGCACATTGCACATGAATCTGTGCCTTTTTGACCCTCTAGCATTTAGCAGCTTCCTGGATGCACGTTTACTTTTAACAGGCTTCACACACCGTCATGCATTATTTAGCTAATGGCAGAACAGTAGAGGTCCAGGTGGACAAAGATTACTCAACCTCCATTGACCTCATTTTTTTATTTGTGGGATCAGGGTTGGTCTTTACTCGTTAGTGAACAGGCCATTTTTAAGGTTATGGTCAGAGATCAGGGCTTTGATGCTCATCATCAAGCATCAGATTCTTAAAGGTCCTGTATTCAATGCACTGCACTTTATTTTGAAATCCAGCCAGTATAATTACATTGTGAATGGCTGATGCTTTTCTATTGTACATGATGATTCAGGCGTATTCAGGTCATCTAATTAAAGACCTGATGCTTTCTGGGTAGGTAGCTTATCCAATTATACTGGCTCATACAAAACATTTTTTTCTCATTTTCATGGATTAATTTTTGTGGCAAAACACAGCAAATATTGGTCCAGCTACACACCAGCTGACAGCCTGACACCAAATCTAATGAGGCTAATGGCCGTCATTAGCTTGGCGGCTCAGATGGCATTTGGTCACGGATGTTCGCAGTGACACATGCTGATGTATTGTGGAGCGAACGTCTGAAGCAAACCGGAGCGCCGTCGAGGGCTCTCTGGTGAAAATTAAGATTGTTAATTAGTCAAATAGATGGAGCTTGTATCCTCTGGAGTGGTGCTTTTGTGTGCTGCCCTTTGCTGCACACAAAGCTGCTGTAATGCTTATGCCAGTGTGGATCTCTGATTGTGGTGTGTGTGCAAAGGACGATGTCTGTGTGTGTGTTTGCGTGTGTTTATATCCATGCATCACTCTTGGGGTCTAACTAATGAGGCACTCATTTGTTTAACATAATCATCCACTAGTTTATACCAGCCGCTTCCCTTGGCACGCGGACAGGCCCTGTTATAAAAAGGGTATGTCTGAATCCCATTAGCGCAGCAGCGGCCGCGCCCGCCCTACTGGAAGGCCCTGTCAATACCCAGCTGCCAATGAGCCAGCCAAGCATTAATGATGCCATTCACTGGAGAGGCACAGTAGTGCCGCCGCCACCCACCCCAGGCTAACCTCCACCCCAAGACGTTACGAAGCAAAAAATTCAGCGTGTTAATAAAATAGTTAGTAGGTACTAGGACGAGGCTGAGAGAAGAACTTAGACCTTAGTTCAAATTAATGACTCAAACCCACCATTTCTGTAAAAAAGCAGCCACAGGCAGAATCCTAAATCAGATAATGGGATCTGCGTGAGATCTGCTACCACTTACCACCCACCTCAGCCTGATCTGAAAGAACTTTTACAAAACTTTGTGGCGCAGTAAAAAAAATAAAATAAACCAGACAGATGGCATAAATCAATCTTGATGGGTAAGTCAATTCCTGGTTTCTGGAAATGCTGGTTAAAAAAGGGGTAGTCTGTCGATGAGTTTGTTGCTACCGATACAGCACTTCATTCTCTATCCTGAGCAGTAACCTATAGGCACCACATGCTACTGACGCGTACAGCATTGCAAATATTCATTCGAATGAGTTGGAAGTGGTGCAGAACAATCCCCAAAGTCAGCATCGTGCCACGCATGCATGAAATAAGCAGCCTGGAGACATCACTCATTTAATACGACTGCTCGCGTGTTCCAGAATTTTGCTGCTGTTGCGACATTTGGCATAGCTTAAGAATAGATTAGCTCAGTTTTCTTTTTCTCCTTTTCTGATCTGCAGAAGCATGAAAAACACACTCCGAAGTTCTTTTGATGTTGCATGATGTGAAGAGTTAAGAAACAGGATGTACAGCAAAATAAAAGATAACCTGCCGCCACCTCTGCAGGGTAATCTACTGATCTGCTGGCGCAGGAGAAAGAAAGCATCTAAAATCGGGAGGGGACACTGTTCACTTCTGGAAGTGAAAATGTGTCTCATTTAAGAGACTGTGTTTTAAGACGTCTGGCTTTTGACCTCCAAGGAGGAGAGCAGTGTTCCGGGATCCCAGGTTGTGTCTGAATGGGGCTGCAGGGGTCGTCTTCTCCTTCATCCTTAAGTGGACTGAGGTAGCTGCCTGAGTAATCCAGCCCGTAGGAGTGTGACCCCTCCCCCCCATCACTCAAGTCAGTCAAGCCTGGTGCACAAACAGGAAGGAGGGTCCATTTTGTAAACAGCTTTTTTCCCCTTTTCTAATTGGAATACCTATTAAAGCAAGGGCCAAAAGGCCAGCTGAGGCCTGTGATTACCCTTATGCCCTCTCCTCCGGGGACCGAACTGCCCCGTGAAGAAGTGGCCCAAATCAATGGCTCTTGCCTGGAGTCGCAGCTGGGGCGCCGACGCACATCAGCGGTGTCCTTTCTGACATCTGTCAGCATACAGCGAATGCATCATTTAAGCTAGATGAGTTTAACACTCTGCTAAGACAGAGGACAGAGCTGCCGCAGTGTGACGCCGATACAGTGTATGCAAAGATAACCTAACAGTGCGTTTCACTGGACCTGTTTATCATTAACCACATTTGCAAACTGGAGCAAAGATGACTTTTCCCCTACAGACAAAGCTAATTAAATGGCTAAATGAGGTGTGGAAAAATACCCACTAGCTCATACCTCAAAGTGATTTTCCTTGGCTTATTAAAAATAGCAAATGTGTCTTTTATGCTTCCATCTGTGAGGTGAATGAACGCTTAGCAGCAAAGGTGAAGAGTTTTGTTTATCATCACCCACCAGAGTGCTGCAGAACAAGGATTTTGGATAAACTTTTTTGGATTAATTACTGTTAAAAGAATGTTAAATGAGAGACCTTCCATCACATCACCACACCCCGCACCATTATCAAGTTGCTACTGGTGCTAACCAAGTGGGCATGACAACTTTTATACAAAGGAAGATTCATCAGTGTACAGCAAACAGATAATTTCCAGCCAACAAAACAGAGTTTGGCAAACACCACAGGGTAGCAGGACTGAAAGCACATTTGCTCATCGGAGGTGAATTTGGTGCCACAGACATTTGCCTGAATAAATTTGCCACCTTCAAAATGAAAAACTAGCGGGAGGAATAATGTTACAAATGACTATTTGATTAGCAGGATGTGATGTCTCTGAGAAGAACAAATTGTTGTTACAGAGCACATCAAATATGTGTTTCTTTTTTTTTCTTTTTAGCTTGCTCTGAGTGGAAACAAATCAGTTTTTCTCCTCCGGATGAGTGAAACTAGGCTGTGAAAGTCATCGTAAGCCTAGCTGATGGAAAAGGCTTCTCTGTGATGTGGGAAGTAATAAACCTCTTCTCTAACCTTACACTGAATTGCAGCATTTTTACAGAAAGGTGTTGTCAAAAATGTTCACGTTTGAATTCCTGATCTCAGAGGTGAATTGGAGGTAAGAGCATTACTTTTGATTTTCCTCTTTTTTTACTGTCAGTTTGTAGGTGATGGTGGACAATTGATTGAGTCTTTGTTACGTCCTAATGTGATGGTTACAAGTCAGCATGAATTTTTATTCTTTCTGCTATTACAGGGATAATTACACCTCCTTAGTGCTGCTGCTTGGTGCTGTTAACCTTTTGTTTTTCTTCACAGAATCGAGAGCTTATTGGATTTCACTGAGCTGTGTAGTGTTTTCATGTACTCACCCAATTGGAGCATGTATAGTAATACGCAGAATGTAACTCTGATTGCCACCATATGGAGATCAAAGGTGGAGCTGCTTGAATGGTCTGTCTGGTCGGCATCATACAGAGTTCAATTTCTTGACAATTTCTTTTTTGTGAAAATCCTAAAACAGAAACAGGCCAAAGTGTGACACCTTATCATCCACACCTGCGGGGTAAAGACAGTGAGAAACATGGAGGTGACAACAGCAAACACATGTGGTACATGAGCTGTCTGGGCAGATAGCACCACAGAGGCTGTTCAATTCAAACAGGAAAAGATCAACGGAGCTTTTAAGAGTCTTTCTCTTATCTCCCTGACAACAGTGACCAATTGTATTCACACATTTTTTTTCCCCATTTAACCTTGCTTTTTTATCACAGCTAAAAGTCAGAAAAATCATACTGATAGTCAAATATATGCCCCTCAAACACCCTCCCTCTCTGTAAGTGTCAGCAGCTAAACACAGCATAATGAAAACCTGCACCAGCAGGCAAAGGAGTTTAATGTCCGCCACCCAGGACGGATCCGTCATCATCTGTGGTCGGCATGACGATGCCGGGAGGATTCTGTTGAGACCTTTCATTTGGCTTTTGAAGCTAATTTGAAAGAGGGGGAGGCCATTAATCTTAGATTTGTGCAGTAACCCTAACAAAGGTGAGCTGATGTTTGCGCAGAGGTCGGGTGTAAATAGAGTCAAATCTTGCAAAGTTACAGTACAATAATCCAAAGTGACTATCACAAAGTTTGATGCTGGACGTTGCTACATTGCTGCAACAAATGAATCATTTCTAACACACATACATGGACTAAATACAGCCATGACCTTTAATAACTTTGAGATGGACTCCAAAATTGTACTGTAATTTATTATTTCTGAACAGGCAAATGAAACCAAGTTGATAAAAGAGATGCACATTTATGTCTCTCTAAACGAGCTGCTGCCCTGCCTCTGAAGATTGAGGTTCTTTTATGTGCATTTCCATTTTGTTTATTTATGTTCCCTAATCCTCATCGTTGGCATATTTTCAAGTTAAAAATGGGATCTGGATCAGCCTCCTTCAATACAGCGAATTAATTTCATAAGTAAAAACGTGCTATAAAATGTAGCAACACAACAAAACTGCAATCTGACGGGAGCTAAGCTGGGAAAAAACCTTCATCTGTGCCTCAGACCTTTAAATAAAACAGCCTAGATTGACTAAAATAGGAGATCTGAAACCAAAGATTGTGAAAAGGCATGCAGAGACGTGTTCAAAGGGAATCGAAGATATAAAGAGTGGCTGAAGCAAAGTGATGGGGAAACACTAAGCATGACGGACCAGAGGAAGAGAGTGGGAATTGTGGGGTGGTATGGAAGGCCCTGAGGGTATACTGCAGAAGGATTAATGATGCCAGGTCAGACACAGACACTCAGGTGTTGCCACTGTTGCCTTCATCGTGCTGCAGGGAGGAAATACTCATCTCTGCTCCTGTATTATCCAAACGGACAGAAGTGAGAGGCTGAACATGGACGTGTGGATGTTGAAGATAGATGGACCCCAGGAGGGCTCTGGTGCTGGTGGTGGGAGGGGTG
>CAAE01014710.1:21880-31988 GCA_000180735.1 Tetraodon nigroviridis
ACGTAATGCAGGAGCACTTCAGTTTGAGGGTTTGTTTACTTGTTTAAACTTTGCACTGCAGTGTCACAGCTTTTCTAAGATTTAACTGAGCTATTCAAACCGATGAGAAACAGTTTTGTTGTTGTTGGGGATTGTTGTTGATGTGAACAAAATTATCCCATAAGTTAATGATCATTTTAACTGCAAACCTCCATCTAATGGTTGTTTACACACTTTTATAATATTTGCTTGCCAAGGTAACCTGGATGCTGCGCACACACCAGAAGGAAACTTCATATGAGTAAGAAAAAATATTGGTGGCTGAAGTTGTTGAAGTGTCTGTTAATCTGTTAAAAACAAACTAACACAGTGAAGCATGTATATGATGAGTAAGTAATTAGGTAATCTATAGGAAATACAAAAGTAAATAAAAAGGCTCCTCTCATCTTTCATGAATACCACAAATTCTGTGTAGAGCACCTGTTTTGCCCTCAGGTGGGTGATGGCTGATAGTATAAACACCGAGTGTAGAGGTCAGCCTGTGACCTCTGGGTGTAGCTGCAGTTGTCATGTAGGAAACCGTAGGCAGGGTCAAGAGACCGTTTGTGTTGTACTACAAGCTGCAGCGGCCTCCTGCTTTGGACCATGTTTACCCCAAACACAATTGGCTTTTGGCTCTTGGTGTTGTTGTCATTGTGGCGACAGCCTGCTGGCAAGGTGCTCCGCTGCAAACGACACCATGCAACTGTGACTGGACAAGGTTTCAGGGGAGGTCCATGTTTTAACGTTCAGCTACTGGAAGAAGCTACAGACACTAATGTTGCAGTAATGTCATGAGGCGACACTTCACTGTCACCACCCACAGGCGGGGGGAATTAGGTGTGAACTTATAGAAGCTGTCCAACTGCCTACTTCACTCTTATACTTCATTTATGTTTATGTTCTCAGCTTGAAACAGACTGTTTCACTGTTATGGGTTGCATTCCCTAAATGCATATCAAAAGCCTTCACTTTTACTTATGTAGCCTTTATTTATCAAACAGTGATAAAAGTCCTGAAATGCTGCACCACTCCTTCGTTTAGACCACTGTGTGCACAGATACACAGATTTGTGTTCACCCCTGCCTAGATTGTTTCCTTGTGTTTCTTTGACTTTTCCATGCTTTCTTCACCTGTAATAACTGCTGTGGCCGTGCCGGTGTTAACCTCCACCCGGTATGTCTCTCAGGGACCTGTTAGCCACGATGCTGCAGTGGCCCAGACGCCCTCTTCTGTGCCCTGAACAATGGAAAAAATTACTTTTTGTAAAATGTTTTTCAGGGTCGCTGAGTGAATGAGCTCACATTCACACGAGGTATTATAAATAACATTGCTGCCAATGTAGCAATGAGCAATAAGCCCCCTGCCCAACGGTGAGCTCAATGGCACGTGTGTGTGTGTGTGTGTGTGTGAATTGATCTGTCAAGGACAGATGTTGAGCAGCACCGACTGCCCCCTGCCGGGCCCTACACTGCCTCAGAACTCCCCCCTCCCATACTCCTTTTCCCATTAGCCAATCGATAAAGTGCTAAAGCACACCTAAATGGCTACCACCTCCTCGCCACCGCCAGGCACTCTGGTGGGTGATTGAGGGGGTTTGTTGGGCTTTATGGACCATCACAGGAGCACCTGGACATGCTGCCATGCCCAGGGACAAACTCATAAAGTTAGCAGAGATTATTTTTGTGCGTATGTGTGCGGTGTTGAGCGTCTGTACATTTTCAGCAAGTGTTGTCAATAATGCATAAGACTGAAAAATTTGTTTCAAAGGCATGTCCCTTTTTAAAAAAAGGGAGGCGTTAGGTTTTATGCCTGTGCACGCCCATAACCAGGATCCTGCTCAGTTTAATTAAGCAACATGATTAAAGTCACTTTTTAATTTCTTCAAAAAAAGCAACGTGAACTTTCGCCCCATTATTATGTTGTTGAAATAAAGGCCGCCATAACTTATCGCCATGCAATTATACATTAACTATAAAAGTATAGGTCTGATGTAATGAGCATACATCAAAGAAAAAACACGGCTGTGGTACACACACACAAATACACTCCTGCTCTGATTAGCATGCCTCTAAACGAGGAACTAAACGAAGCAAAATGTCATGATGTCGCGGAGTGTGTTACCAACACAAAGTTAATGGAGTTGTCCTTATATTTAGCTGTTAGCAGTAAAGGCTAACAGTGTATGAACCCAGAAAATAAAGCATTAAAAGATGAGCCAGCGTGACAAAAACCTCTTCGTAAAGGGTAGATTAAAAATTTCCAGTCAGACCAACATGGCGCTGAGGCAGTTACGCCTTCCTGTGGAGGAGATGCGAGCAGCGGACAGGCTGCTTCTGTGGGAACTATGACAGTGGGGCCATTTAATGTCTCTAAAGTGGCATCACATTATCTGGTGCCATCTCAGCAGGAGTAAGGACAGAAGCAGTGCCAATCTGGTTTGACTGGATGCCCAGTTCACACTGGTCTCCTCTGGTTCCACTTTATCTGGAGCCCAATAAAAAAAGCAGACCAGGGAGACAGAAGCAAAGCAATGGGTCCATGTTTTTTATCCACAAAGTCCTTGATTTAATCCATTTATATTATGTCCAGCCAAGAATTTGAGGTCGACCAATGAACATGACTGTAGCAGAAAGTGGGAGGAGCCTCAGCAACCTTTCTATCAGCATCACAAATAACAAAAAAATGTTTGTTACTGTAAAAATAGAGCAAAGGAGATTGATCAGCTGACTGCAATGAGCCCCTCCCTCGACATAACACTAACAATATTAGCTTCATAAGCTTTCAAATTAATGGATCATTTATTTACTATCTTTAATTAGACTTTAACAAACGTAGATGATGGGTAATACATGAAGCATGATCATTAGTAAAGGGCATGAATGCCACAGGATGTGTAATTAGCCACCCTTTGTTCGGGGCTCCTTCACAAATTTGCTTGATGTTGTTGTTGTTCTGCTTGGATGGTTGTCAACTGTCAACAGCAGCTATTGACTCCTCATTATTAAAGAGACCGCTGAGTGTTACGGGTTGATAGGGTGTGTTTGTGCACAAGCATGTCCAGGAGGAAAAATACGTCACAGGGGCCTGTACGCCTTGGAACTGTACAGACAGAAACAGGGAGCGAGGGAGCGAAGGAGATGGGTGTTAGAGTGGATGGTGGAGGTGAGGAGCGGTTGCGATGGGAAAGACAGAGCTGCAGCTGGAGCTAAACCCATTTCTACATAAACACTCTAGTAAAGGAACACCACCCTCTGCTGGGATGTCTATGACATATTGAACATACGGTAAATATGGCTCCTCCTCCTGACTTCTTGGCCTCCCAGGAGCTTTTTTCTTCAACTCTGCCCTCATTCATCTTGATTATTGAGCTAGAAACTCATCATCCGTGATTCATATTTACTCTTTTTTACTCCCACGCCTCCCCTTTTATCTCCACTACACGTCTGCTCACTTTTGATCTGTCTGCTCCTCACTTCCATCTCTCCATCCAGTCTACTTGTGCACGAGCCCTCCACCGGCCTTCTCCCCGTGTCAGCCGTTCCATCATGCTCAAGTTTGTGGCAATGGTGGGTGTAAATGATGGCAGACGGGGGGGGGGGCTTCAAGGTCAGAAGATCTCATTTTTGTGAGATTATGCAGCAAAAAATATTTTTTCCCCCTAGAAAAACAGATTCAGACTTTATTTAGAAATGTGTTTTCTTTCTTTCTTTCTTTCTTTTACGGTCACATCAGGAACTTCATATTACTTTTAGCTGATTTTTTCAGCCTCTAATTATTTCTGATCCCCCAAAGCTTCAAAGCTGTCCTCAATACACTCTGAAAAAAATGAACCAGTTTTGATTGACAGAAAGTATCGTTTGTTGAAATTTTCATAAAATGCCTCGCAGAGCTTTGTCCCCTGAGGGAAGTAGAGTGCTGTGTAATTTTATTGGGAATCCATCCATCCATTCATTCATCCATCCACCCACCCATTCATCCATCCATCCATTGAAAATACTACTGCAGATTTATTAGACTCACATTTTATTTTTCATCAAACAATTCATCTAACTTTGGTCTTTAATGTTCCACTGCATAATATTAACCCTGTTTGAGTATTATGTCTCCCCACTGTCTCTTAATTCTTCAAACCTGCTACTTTTTTTTTCATATTCAGCTTTTACTTATTTATTTTTCTCTCATGGCAGCAGTTTCAGGGTCACTGCTTAATTGGCTTTCACAACACAATATCACTAAAGCAAAGTATTTTACACTGATTCTGATATTATAATAAAACCTGTTTTTTTTTCTTTTTTAATGATTTATGATCCTGAAATACAAAAGGAGCTCAATAATTTTAATCCAGTTGATGAAAAAGACTTTATTACCTGACCCATTCCACAGTTTACAGACGTAAGGAGGGACAAATATGAAGTTGAGTGAAGCAGGCTGGCAGAGGAAATGCATTTCTCATCAGCAGAGCCGTCATGTGGCAGCATGAGGAGAGTTGGTTAATTCTTTCCACAGTGGCCACAGTGGAAACACGCCTCACACTGGGAGGCCAAGATCCATACCTGCTAGGCTCACTGGACAACAAACTGTACATATTTACACTGTAGTAGGCCTAGTGGCTTGATGATGAAGATGTTTAAAGGCTGTATCCCTTCTGCTTTTCATTTACTGGGGTCACATGTACATAAATATAGGGATGGCCTCAGCTGAATGATATAGTTAGCTGTTAGTGAGCATTCTAGCGTCATCAAAAGCAGATCTACATGCACAGTGCAGCTGTAGTGCAGCCATAGTGAAGCACTCCCAGCTGTCCATCTCTTTATGCTATAATCTTAGGGACAAATGTGGCCCTTTAAGTGACCATTCTGAGGCCGTTCTAAAGCAGGGGCACTTTAGACCTTTCTGCAGTCTGTCACTGCGCTGGGCAAACGGTCGTCTGCAGTAACGATGAGTTCATCCCTCCGATGGCCACAGTCCAGCTAACAATAGCTCGCTTCTGCCCCCCGGTGTGGTCTCTCAGACAGCAGCTCATTTCCTCCCACGTCCTCCTTACGTCAACTAATAACATCCCCCAGCCTTCACACCTCTTTTGAATGATCTACCTTCGACATTCATCACTTTTTCATTACATTATAAAATGACTGGAGTTGTCTTCAGGTCTGCTGAACAGGGTGGCTGAACATTTATCAGTGGCAACAAACACCCGCACCTCCGCTCCATTTGTTCCATTTGTCTTCAGATTACTTCCTGGGCACCTCGATATGAGGTCTTGGAGCAGGTGATGGAAGGAGGAGCTGCTTTTATCGGCAGCCTTCAAACTGGAGACCGTCGCTGCAATTAAAGGTGGGCAGCAAGCATAGGTGGGGGGGGGGAAAGGAACCAGCGCATATCTGCTGTTTGCAGGCTGAGCCGGGGAGCGAGGGCGGCACACTAAAGGGTTCCAGCAACGGCGCCGATTCATTCCTTAATCACCTTCGCTGCTCATTAGGGCTGTCTTTTGTTCCAGCCGACGTCTTTTCCCGAGCTGTGCCTGCAGATAAAATATGGCAGGCTTAAACGAGAGCGGAGCTCTGGGAGGCCCATTAAAGAAACGGGGAAGGAACCGGGAATGAAAAAGGGAAATGAGAAATGATGGAGTGGGGGGCTGGGGTCAGATGCCAAAGAGAAGATGAGAGAGCGTGAGAGCAAGGCAAGGAGGAGAGGCAGAGGCAGAAGGAATGCCGTCTGACCCGACGGCCAGCTGTTCATCACAGGCCCCTGCAGGACTGCTGGACACACCCAGACACACATCTGTGTCTGATATTGTCCACTTGAACTAAATTATTCCACTTAATGGAGTGACCAGTCCATTTCCCACAATATGAATGTACCATTACTCCCATAAGATAAAACATTATTATGCCTGGTTAATGGAGTTCACTGGAAGGAATACAGGAGCTCTGTGTGTGTGTGTGTGTGTGTGTCTGTATGTTACTGTAGGCAGACTATGGAAGCTAATTGCCATGAGGGAACAGCAATAATAAAGCAGACCTATTTTCAGAAACATCATTAAAGCAGCAGTAGATGTATTTCTCCCATCTTAACAGCTTATCTTTCGATTGGCTGCTAAATATTTGGATCACTTAAAGCAACTGTTTGTGTTTTTCAATCTCCCTGTCCGTCAACGCAGCAGCACTTTCATGACAGCTTGTTAAATCTCTTGTTGTTGGTGACTGAGGACAGTTTAACCTCAGGAATTCTCATCACTAGTGTTTGTGCTGTTGGTCGGTTTTGCTGCTCTTTCACCAAACTGTTAAAAATGGTGGGATTTTTACAATCTCCTCTACCTTAGGACCCATAAACGTTATAGGATATAATTCCTTCTCTCATAGGAGGGTTTCAAGATGAACAAAGAAAAGGGAAGAGCAGAGAGGGGGAAACTAATATTTATGTGAAATTCGGCTATCTGTCTGCTGATCTCTAGGCTTTGAGAAATCAATATGCTGCTGCTGGACCTCATAAAACACAAGTATTTAAAAGTGCCAAATGAACACTGATTGCGACGTGATCTCAGTGGCGCACCAAACTTTGGGAGCACAGCTCTCTGCTTAAAAGCTCGATAGAGGTCGACAGAAATGTGACCCCCCTCTCGTCCCAGATATCTCCCAGAGGGCAGATACATATGTGTGTATATAAAAAAACTGATGATCTTTAGTGATAGAACGCTTAAACTGATCATGGTGACTTAGTAAATACGTCCAAATTGGAATTTTTTATCATTTACCTGTGTTTGATGCTGGGATAGAACAGACCCCAATAAAGAAATGAGCAGTTTCCCTTTTTCGGTATTTTCTGTTAGCAAGCAGCAGCATTGGGCCTGCTTTGTTACTCTTGTACATGTCCAAGACCTCTGCTTCTAAACATTTTTTTTTTATTTTCTTCATCTCTCTGATATTTAACCTTTTAAATATGGTTACCGTCCTCCTTTGCAGATGTTGTTGTTGTCATAGCTGCAAGGATGCGATGTTTCTTCCTTTGCTCTCTTGTTTCATAAGCACACAAAGACATGTTGATTTTTCTTTCACAGCCCTTCTAAGAGTGTCAGCCTCTGTACAATACAAACAAACTAAAAATTACTTGAGAAAAAAAGACTTTGTGAACCAGCCCGTCCACCATTACCCAGCATTAACATTCCAGCCAGTAACAGCTTTTTAATGAGGTGAACAGGGAACGTGGTGGGGAGCAGAGGTCAAAGAGGTGATCATATGCAGTTTCCTGGAGTGTGAATTTAAATATTCATTTCTTTTTGGGACCTAGAATGCAACGCTTGGCCTTAAACTTTCCATGCAGATTGTAGGGGAACTGTAATTTGGGCACTTTAAAAACCCAACCTGGAGCAATCCTTTCAAAATGCTTTCACTGGTGAGGCTGGAGGGGGGAGAAAAATAATGAAACAACTATATTAAAAACCACTGAACCCTGCCTGAGATCAAATCAAACTCTGGTCATAAAAATTCTACTATTTACATGCTGTCTCATAGAGGCAACTCTTGTTGTGTGCTTGCATGTGTTTAAGCGGGTATGCCTGCGCTGCGGCGGTGCACATGCTTCCCCAGAGACAGCGGCTGCGGTGATGAATGGCGGGCTTTTGTGCGGTTAGCACAGGGGAGCGAAGAGTAAAAGTTCATTACATATTGAGAAGCATGGTGGTGCAGTGCTGCATTAATCATTTCCTCTCAGAAATGTTTTCTTGCCGTCTGAATAAAACTTTCACTGGTGAACTTTTAATTTATTGGTTATTCAAATAGTTTGGCTCTCTGCTGCTACTGTCCCTGAGCTCTGGGACAATCTTGCATTGAGCGTGAATGAACTGTAGGTATAATAAACTGCATATTTACTTTGTTAAGTCGACTCTCTTGGGATTCCCTTCTTCGCAGATCCCCCTTCGCAGCCGAGGCAGAACCAGCCGACTACCGATCTCTGCTACAAGACTGACATCAGCAGCCTGATGGACTTCAACTCTCCTGACACGGTCTTGGACAAAGGTGAGGTCGGCTCTGCCGCTACACAGCTGGCTGATCTGCATTGAAATACATGTTTGCATCCAGATGAGGTAGCACCTATTATGAGCAGCTATATTTGCTGGAGTTTAGCTGTGAACGGGCCTCTTCATCTCCCCACGCAAACACAGAGTAGTTTATTGGTCACCTGCTTCTACACTCTGGACTTGTCAGGATGAAAAGCTTCTCCGAAAGTTACAGTCTGGTGGGGAGGTTCAGAAGAAGACCATGGCTCCACAACAAACGTGGCTCATGGATTTTTATGAAGCTGCCAGCTCTGAAGTGGATCTCCAGCATCATCGGGAGAGCCCCAGGGGGTCTTTTCCTCCTCAGAGTGTTTCGCTTCGGGGGCATATTCGGCTGCCAAATCAGAGTTGTTTCTGATTCAAATATGTCTGTGTAAAAATTGTGAGAACAAAACACCACTAACTTTTGTAGGACTTTTTCCCACTGACGTTTTAAAAGGACAGTCAAAGAGCTGGTTGGGAAGTTGTTTGGAAGTCACGGGAACAGATGCTCTGTTCGGAAAGGTCACTTTTCTGGACACATTCAGGCATATTTATAAGTTGACACCGATGCAGAAGCTCCTATATGCAGCCCACCTGTCCTCCGTGAAGGTGCAGACTCAGGGAAAAGGTCTGGAGCAGCAGTCAGCAAAGCCAGCTCAGCTTAATAGTGAAAGACAGGAAATGCAATCATTGATCAGTCTGATCAGCTGTTTGCATCAAATCTGACGCAATGCGAGCAGGTATTTAAGACATTGCTAACCATGTTCAAATTAAAACAGACTGGATTATTTTACAAACTGTGTTGAAGGACAGATAGTAAAAACAATACCAAGCAGGATGAATCCCCTGCTTGTCTGGTAGGCGGTGATGTCGAGTAGGAAGAGATAACAGGCCAGCGACAGACGAGTGTAGTGTGTGCTTAGGGTGTGTGATCCACTTCTCTTATTCTCTTGTGGGATTTAATCCTGTAGTAGGTGTGTTTCAGAGTTTGTTTGGTTCTGTCATATATATAAATTTTCTTCTTTATCGTGAGACAGTTGTCATTGTCTCTATCATCAGTTCATCCTGCCGCACCGCAACTTTTTTTGTGGAAAAAATATTTCATTTAAATATAGATATCATTAAAGGAAGACAGGAAAGGACAGAACAAATACACGGGCAGTGGCATTATGCCGCCTCTGCTGTACTGGCAATGATGTCCCTAGTCTAGTGAAGCCTGAGTGGGTTTATTTAAATCAGGAGGTCGGTGCTCGTCGGTCAAACAGGGCATCCTATAAATGCAGCGGGCTTGAGAAAAGGAGGAGGACAAGGTGAGCTTTCTGCTTCCTGCACGCGTGCTATGTGAAAGCCCATTAAACGAATGTGAAGCATGCATATATGCATTGTGTGGGCGCCTGCATGAGAACATCTCTGCTGAACAATTTTACCTTTTCTCGCTGCTCTGACACTTTGTCCACCTGCTCTTTAGTTGCGCTGGAAGAGTGGCACTTCAGTCATCTGCGGCAGTCTCCTGAAAGACTGCGCTCAGTGCATTTATGCACATTACACAGAGTTCCCCGCTGCGAATGCAGAAATGCATCCAGGATACAACGAGCGGCTGTTGTTTGGGTTGCCATCATCCAAATCCGAATTGGAAGCGATTACACCCACACTGGGATCAATACTCTGCAGAGCATCGACATAATCCCAGCAGACAGGAAGCAGAGCAGAGGCAAGCGTGGGGGGAGTGGCTGTCCCACACAGGCACAAGTTTTCAGGAAATCTCACAAATTGCAAGGCGGTACAGTCTGCCGGTGCTCTGCTTTGAGTCTTTCTGTTAAAGGTCACCCAAAGGTCAGCGTTGGAAGACGTGTAGCAGTCAGAACATCTACAGACTTCCGTCACATTCTGACGTCTTCGTTAGAGCGCTTCTGGAATCTGGAGCTGAAAAAGGTCACGAAGACACTATTTAATGAGCTGCCAGCTGAAGACGCTTAGCTTTGACTTGGGCAGATGCAGATGTTTGGTATGTGTCATGAAAAGGGTAACAGTAAGCATTAGAAGTATCTA
>CAAE01014710.1:32996-95861 GCA_000180735.1 Tetraodon nigroviridis
CTCGCATTTGGCTGTTAAAACCACCCACGGGCGGCTAATGTCTGCTGGCGGTTGGCAGCGGTGGAGAGGGCTGGTGTTTATCAGAGCTGACACCTCAGTACAAGAGCTGAGCGGCACGAGCAGGTTCCTCCTCCTGATTATCAAAGAGCAAATTAAAAGCCATTGTGTTTGAGACACATCTCAAACACATCTCAACGACATTCCGAGATCCTGAGAGGCCCGTGACCAGAGCAGAGCAACACTTTATGCACACGAGATCAACAATAGAAGGCTGGACACCCTCAGGTGTCAATTCGCACAAAAGACCTTCAGCTGACATTTTCCCATTGAGCAGCCCTTCATGTAAACGTGAGTTTGCCTGAAGCTAAAAGTAAGACGGAGGGTGGAGGGGCTGGGGAGGCGGAGGGGTTATGAGAACGGAAATTACATCCTCTCGCAGCAAAGTCTTCCTGAAATATTCTGTAGAGCATACTGACTGACAAGCAGGGATGATGCAAATACGCTGCTGATTTAGATAGTTTGTGTTCACTTTTGCCTTGTGATAACGTCATGAATGTTATCACAGGTATGTGATCAAATTCAATAGAATTTAAGCCACCTGAAGTTTCTACTTGCATGAAGTGCACATTTCCAGAGCCTAAAAGGGCTAACAGTGCAGACATCTGTGTTGACAATAATATTACATGCTACGGTCTAAAGTGCTTGTGACTGACAGACAAATATTAATCTAGGCCCTCGTGTGGAGTGAAATATGCTGAAAATGTTGCCTTTAGCATCATTTCCTTCCATTTCCTGTCCGACACGTTCACCTCTCATCATTGCTCAGTGGTAGTTTTTTCTTTCTTTCTTTCTTATTGTAATGGATGTTTGCAGTAAAAGCTGCAGAGCCGTGAAAAGTCGTGGGAGCGCGAGAACGCCTTCGAGGGTCTGCAATTATTGCCATTATGTGTCCTGACAAAAAAAAAAAAATGAACGTAAAAGGTTTGGCACCTACTCACTGGTGTGAGGTGTCGCCGCTGTCCTCTGAGCTTCTAAAAGAGAGAGAGAGAGAGAGAGAGTGAGTGAGGTAGAGAGAGAGAGAGAGAGAGAGAGAGAGAGAGAGAGAGAGAGCGCTATCGGCTGCCTGCATTGATTTTCATTTAGAGTCGACACCGTCCTTCGGCCCAAACGCATGCCTATGATTGATGCCGCATCACCCGGCTGCAGTGTAAGCTAATTTTCCGAGTCACTCTTCTGCATGTCATCTGACGCCATCCTAATGCAGCGTGAATACTCTGCACCTGCCAAGGACAGTCTTTTATTGAGGAAAACTGATCCAGGCTTATGGTCATAACTAAAACCCTCTCAGGTGCCTCTCAGTGCACCTTACATAATGTTGCATTTCATTTCAGATGCTTCAATTTTTAAATGGCTCTGCCCAAACAAGCTAAAGAGTTATGTGGCGACTCAGATTACATAACTAGTTAGCCCTGGCTTTATTTTATCACTTATTTTTAATGACCTAATGACACACCTCTGCCTATATTCATTGAAGCCTAAAGGACATTTATCAGGAGCCGTTTGAACCATTCAAATCGATGACTGGCTTCCAGTTCAGCTGCTATACCTGCAGAGCGTCCTCGAGGTTCCTATCGCAAGCTGAAATCAATAAGCATCTCACATGCACACACATGTTCAGCACACAAAGCCTTCGCAAAAATGCAGATAGCGCCGCAAACTTGGGGCCTCTGCGCCAAGTTTTAACCTGCCGCTTGAAATTGGAGGATCTTCACAGGAAGCAAACAGCCCCAATTCAGTTGGTCGTATTCAATTTCCTCACTTTGTCTGTTATGCACGGACACAATAGGCGGGCAGAGATTGCTTTCCCCAGCTGCTCGGCTTTGGCACAGAAACGCGGGGCGATTATGAGGTGTCACACTCTGCAGAGGGAACAAATCGAAGATGCGTGGCGGAGCCAACGCTCGTCTCTAAGACACAGCGAGAAGCCACAGACGTGTTAGCAGCATTGTTTATTATTGTTAAAGCAGGGATGATATATTATCCATCATGTGTTGAGGTAGGAAAGCTCTGCCCATCCACGTTATTGAGGACAGTTAATGAATTAATTATTGTTGATTAATTATTGTAAAATCAATCATTTTAGCACAATATTTCTGCTTTCTGTTTTGAGAGCCTAAATGTGTATGTGTGTATGTGTGTGTGTGTGTTACACTTAAAAAAAAAAGTTTAAAACTGGAGCAAAGCTAAGGGGGGGGTTTCTGTTTGGCGGTGCTTCTCGCTGTGCTGAGATGATCACCTGACCGTACTTACTCAGGTTACTTAACCCCTCTGGCAGGTGAACAGCTGGCAGAGCTGCTCCTGTGCTGCCTGTCGGTGTTGGACTACAAACACTATGACGCTCACCTGCCTGTAAGCCACACCTGCGCTGGGCCCCTCCTCTCATCTTCTGTGTGTTTAAGTAATGCAGGGAAAAAAAGACAGGAGCTCCTCCTCCCCCACCTTGCCTAGTAAACCATTTAGAATAGAGGGGGAGGAGCTGAACTCAGGGCAGTTAGTCCAAACAGGTACGAGCTCCACCGGAGAGAAAGACGCCGCTGTAGCAGCACCCGAGTTAGTCTCTTCTTTGTAAAATGACCCCTCCAGCTTGAGACCAGACGAGTTTGGGGTTTTGTCCTGTTGCAAAAAGCCTGGAGTGATCACCTCAAATACCCTGGAATCACCTGGAACGCTCCCCTCAGAGGGGGGGATGAAGTCTGACAGGCAGTGAGGAACTTCTGGTGAGTGAGGAAAAATCACCAAATATTTCTTCCTTTCTTTTGGATGATTTCTTGCTGCTGTTCTACACTCGGTATTGATGCTTTTGTGTTTGAGGACTAGCGTGTGTGCCTGCTGTCCTGTCTGATAATCGCTCGCCCCGTTAGTCACCTGTTCAGGTTGTGAGCCCTTGGTGGACAACCTGAACAGATCTTGGAGGAGGGCACCTTTAGTCTTGGTTTTTTACTGCAGTTACAGTTACAAGTCAGTTACATCATCATTTTTTTCATTCAGTCCAGTCTGGTACCTTGCTTTGTCAGTGAACTCCTGATTCTAGTGATCTAGACGCCACCAGTCTCTGAAACTGCTGATCTTGCTATATTTAAAGCTAAGCCATAAACAGTGCTACAGCGAACATGCTGATTATCTTTATCCTGCTCTTTCCCGGCTGTGTGTCAAAGACTAAGTTCTTTTTTGCATTTCTAATTATTTCCTTGTTTTATTATAGTCGGCCTGTTTCTTTTTATGAATGGTAACTTTAATACAGGATTTTTGTTTTGCCTTCAAACACCTGTATTTTCCCTCCACACTTTGGCCTTTCATCTGCTCTTTGACCTTGGCCTCAATTTCCAGTAGCTTCAAAACAGAAGCTAAAGTTCACGTCACGAGGGAGATAAGACCAAGTAGTTCCCGCAGAAATTCAATCTTCCAGAGGCCCATAAGCGCCGTAAGTGATGTAAATGTTCCTACACACGTCTGTTTATCTTACCTGGAAGGCGTGGCCACGGTTAATGCTTTTAGAGTTAAACAATCCTTAAGGCTATGGCTACAGAACGACCCGCCTCTAGGCAGCACTCATCGTCAGGGGTGAAGGTGCGTGTTTGCAGTTGTACTCAGCCTCTCACGCCTGTCTCATATTTCTTTGATTAGGACAGTGAAAATTAAGCACACACACACACACCATTTTACCACTATCTTTGTGAGGACTTTTATATAGTCATAATACATTACACAGCTCTCTACCCCAAACCTAAGGACTCGCTAAAATGCACAGATAGATGACAGAACTTTCTGCAGGTTGCTATAAAGGCAGCTTACTTTTCGCGATTGTCAGAGTTGCGGCTTTATAAATTGAGACTGCCAGTAGACGGCCCACTCAATTTTAAATAAATGCACCCATTGACTACGTTTTTCAGGCTTGTACACCTTGAGAGCATCTCAGTAAGTAACTGGGCTGATGGAGGACCTTCACACTTTCATGTCTCTGCAGCGTCATCGGTGCTGCTCCACCTGGACGTTTCTGAGCATCTTCATTAGTTTTTGACAACAGACGTGTCTGTTGATTTGAGAGAGCACATTGTCAGGTGTACGTGTGTGTGTGTGTGTGTGTGTGTGTGTGTGTGTGTGTGTGTGTGTGTGTGTGTGTGTGAGCGCATCTACAATTTGATGAAATATCCATGGTGACACAGTGTCTGCCCTTCTATTTGGCCCGCGCTATAAATAACTGCACTGTTCAGACTGAAGACTTCAGCATCAGAGGTCATTTCTCAACTGTGTCTGCCACACACACACACACACCACACACACACACACACACACACACACACACACACACACGCCATTCAGTTATTCTCCTCTCAGTCAAGTTGTTCAGTCTCCTAAATAAAACAAATTTGGAAAGTTGAAATACATTTTCTACGATCTGCTTTTTGGACCACAGCTACTTTACTGCTTCTGTTGTATTGTTTGCTTTGATAACCTATGCATTGCCGTGCATGACAACTATTCATGTGCAGCAAAAATAGCTGTTTGTATAACAAAGACAACTATAAAAATTTCGACTGAAATAACTAAATAGTAAAAATCTCATTAGCTTGTGTGTTAACATCTCCTCCATGACATAATTTAATCAAAAACATTGGCAGCGACGAATGTAAAGCTAGTTGCAGCCTTTTCGCAACACTGTCAAGTAGGTATGGGCCAGGACAAACATACTTTTAGTGATTCACCTTCAGGCTGCAGCTAATCATCAGTTTTTCGCCAACCGCTCAAAACAGAATTACAGCAACACATGCAAGGCAGATCTCCCTGCATTGCTTAACCCACCAATGCACAGTAAGCACTGAAGCATGATAAATTGCATGGATTATCGTCTCCTGGATGGTTTGACTGTGGACTGGAGTCGGTAGTCGTTCCCTGCTGTCCATGCCAATGACACAACTGTCTTAGCTATCTACCATCTCACCAGAGCAGCACCTTTACCAGTGTCATGAAGAATCTGCCGCTAATCTCCATGACAAAGAAACTGGAAAAAAAAAACTTTTCGGCCTATCGCTAATCTCACTGTTTGCGACTTTAGTGCGCCACAGTTTGAAGAGTCTTAAACGTCAAATGTGGGGAGGTCAGGACTGAAAGAGTTCTGACAGAGCTGCTTTATCATTTTGCATCGTTTGATTTTAAATGTAGTTTTACACTGTCAGAGAAGCCAGGCATGTTTTGGCTGGTGTGACTGATATTTTCCACAGACGTGCAAGGAGGCTCAGAGCGTGCGGATGAAAAAGGCGGCGGAATACAGCGGAGATTAACGCTTATCTGTCTCCTCCATCACCATTTGGTTTTTTTCTTAGCTCGGGTTTGAGCTCTGATCTTGCCTTGTTCTTGGCTGAGTTCGGTGACCAAGGACGCGACGCATGAAATAGGGTGGCCCGCATGCGGACGCCAGATTCCGTCACGCTGGAGTGTGTGCGGACTGCTTGATTGACGCTGCCTGACTAAGACTCGCGCAACGACTGACAGAGCAAGTTATTTGATTTTGATTCACATCAGTGTCAACTCTGTGGAATTCAGGTCTCCAAAAAATATGATCTTGCATGACCTGATGCTCATCTCTCTATAATAACATATCTATAATTATTAATCTGTCCATCTTTAGATATTCATGCCGCAAAAAAAGGACCCAGAGCTCGTAATCAAACCCATCAATCCTGGCTATGAGATGTCAGAGCTAATTGTTATTAAATGATATTCTGGCTGTATCACTGGCAGCAGCTATCACAATCGACTCCGGTGACATATTTGTGGTTTTATTTTGATGATCCTTCATCTTCATTCACTGTCGGGTTTATCAATACAGAGAAATCCATCCTGGTGAACATTACCCCGATTACCAATCAATCACATCACCGTCTCCATGGACACAGAGCATCACGGCTTGAATTTGAGTTGGGGAGCCCCAAGGCGAAGCAGGGTTTTTGTTTTTTTTTTCATTTTCTTTCTCTGTCATCAGGCGTGACCCTGTCATCTCCTCAGGCGATGCAGAAAGATTGCTTTGCATGTGGGAAATGACTAGCTAATCCAGAGCAAAGCAGATCCCAGACAGCGCGGATGTTACTGACTGCCATCCTCCCTCAAAGTTTCGGTGACATCTCTAAGGATCTAGCATGCTTTGGTTTCTGTTATCTCGTTCTCTGTGTGTGGGAATATTGATTGGGATGTTAAAAATCTACCTGCAAACATCTGAGTGAAACCGACTGAACCCAGCTTTATCCATTATTCACTCTTACATTTAATCAAATAGTGTAGAACGTAAATCTAACATGGTTCCAGATGCAGTTTTGTAGTTAAAAGTCACATTTGTGGGCAGGCTATGGTTTGTGAGCGTGGTGGAGCCATAATGGAGGGTTTAAGTTTATCTCTGACTCAGCATCAGAAAATAGCTGTGCAGAACCCGTCATTTAACTGGTCCGGTAGCTTGAAGAAGCAGCGTTTAGTCACAAAAAAACAGCAGCTAGTCACAGTTATCAGCTAGCTGATGTGTTAAAGACAGCAAAAAGAAAAAAACTGAGGAACAGCAAAAGTAAACGCTACAATCTGCCGACAGCACAAATGGAAAATGATTTAATTTGATTGATTTTTCTGTTGTTTGTGGGTTTCTCGTCACACTCACTGTTTAGAAGCCTCTTCAGCCTCTGCTGATTTTGCTCGAAGGCATCGTTCGACTTCACATCACCACAAAGCTGCCACTACCAAACAACTGCTGGGGAAAAGGGTGGTATTGATTACTTGTCATGTGCGCCCGTGATTGCGTTCCTTTATGAGCATACTGAAGGACAGTTTTTGACCACAGACATAAAAGTGGAGCACGCTGCAGTACGATGATGAATGTTGGATCTTTGTAAAATGAACGTTTCAGTATTCTATCGTCTATCAGCCCTGTGTGTTGTGATTAAAACTGTCGTTTCTGTTTTGAAGACAAATAACAGGTTCATTTATCAAAAGCCATTTTCGTCCCTCGTGAAGTCATCCATGACACATTCCAGTTTGCCCATCTTTTCTCTGTTATCTACCTATTACTTTTTTCAACATGCACGCCTCTGGAGGCAATCATTAGGAAAGAACTGAACTACACTGTTGTTGGCACATCTGCCCGAGGGCCATCTTAAAGCAGGCAGAACGTTGGAATAGCTGAATATTGCCACTGAAACTGATATATTTAGTTGGATAAATGAGGCCTAAAGGTGCTGCAGCAGGAAACACTAAGATGTCAGCTTTAGTTAGGTTTTTCTCAATGTCTATAAGAACCTTGGTGAATCACATTGGAAATATAATGGGAATCTCCAAAACTCTAGGAAAGAAAAAACAAGAAAAGCTTTTTTGATGCGAGATAACCAGTTAAGAAAAAAAAACTTGTGACAGTCCCTTGTGCAGCATGTTCTCAAGGTGGACATTTTAGTAAAAACTCGCTTCATTTATCAGCTGAGAACTGTAGGTAGAAGAGTACCTAATTAGCTTTTCCTGCCATTTTGTAAACCGATAGCACAAAGGGAAATATGAAATTGCACATTTCAGTAATCTGCTCTGTAAAAACTACAGGTTTGTCTCAGTCAGCTACAATGTTACGATGGCATGAACAGCATTTAGGTTGTTACCGTGAATCTGTTTCTTCACACCTCTAGAGGGTATTTGACTGGACGGTTTTGCAGCAGCCGCCATTATCAGCTTTCTGCTGGACTGCGCTGGATGCTCTTCCTGCCAGCTGCCTTAATAGAAATGATGTGGGAACAATGGACCACTTAATTGATTTTTTTTCCCCTCCAGCAACAGAAAAAAAAAAAAGCTCGAACCTCCACAACGCAATTCCCTTTTACTGGAGAGGCTATTTCCCCCCTCTAGATCCTCATAAGCTCTGAGTCCTGAGTTCATTTTCAGCTGCCTCGAGGCCACTGAACTGTCTGACAGGCTGTTGGACCTCTGGCAACTTTGGTTTCCCAGTCTAAGGGTTTTATTAAAGGGTGGGTTAGAAGCAAAAGCAGTTTCACAACCAGGTCCTTCACAGAGAAGTGAGAGATGATCCAGAGAAATGTTTGCCTCCTTTCAATCTGATGACTCACTTCACTTCTCTGTTCCAACCAGAATACTGTAAAAGTCACGTTTATTTTCTTCTTTTTCAAATCACTTATATTAGATCCAATAAGTCCGACCTTCTGTCCCTTCAGAAGCGCAAATTTAATGGGCAGTTAATAAATGCTAGCGGACTATTTACGGGGACAGCTTCAACCATTTGGCTTAAATATTCATACAAATAAGGCAGGACGCTAATGAGATTCATGATTTGCTGCCACCAGCTGCATGTCAGCTGATGCACGGCTGCTATTATGCAAATGCCTACATTAAGGCAGCCCGTTTGCACCCGTAGCCTGAGATGGAAACTTTATCTACCGTTTTCATGAATCATAATACACACAGGCTGAGTGATTATGATCTTGATGACAGTTTTGAGAATTAGAATGAATCGGACGCAGGGAGGAAATGGAGGTTTGATGTGGGCATGTGCTTGGTTGACAATTAAGAGTGAGTCCTGTCCTCAGTAGTTTGTTCCCTGTCCTGCTCCACAGATGTCAAGAACCACTATAAACCAGTATTATATAGACAGCTATCTGCTGTTTCAACAGTGCTAATGGGCCAGTGCTGCAGCTGTAGCCTCTGTTCCTAATTTATAATTTTATCTAAACCCCTTGTGGGGGACAAAAAGAAGTTATTTTATATTTAAATTTTAACAAACTGGAAAATCTGAAGCTTTATTTCCAGCATTCCAAAAACCTTGTTCCAACTGGGTCCCTGGCAACCCTGCTTTGTAAAACAAATGATAATTTTCTTCAAATGTTGGGAAAAACTGCAGAATATAAACTTCTAGTTTGCACACCAATCTTCAAGAGAAAACATGACAAAACTCATTTTTTGGGAGACACATTTATGTGCTTTTCCATGTGTCAGATGGCAAAAGATTGTCAGTTGGAACCTTGATGTTTTTTCTTTCTTTATACTGGTTGTGATAGCAACAGACTCGCGTTTACTTTATTCTAACACCCGAGTGTGTGCCGTCCAAACCCATTTGAAAACGAATCATTCCTGTTGGTCATCCTTGGAGTTTTCTTTGAATGCTAAAGTGTGATTGCTGCTCTTTGAGCTGGAGGGGCTGGACATGGGTGACGGATGTTACGTGCGCCGTGACAAGACAACAAATTGAACATTTTTTTATAGGAGGCTTCTCCCTCAGGGCGGCCTTGTTTGCACAGCACTGACAGAGTGCAGCCGCTGAAATGCGCTGACAGACGCTGCAGAGGAGACACACTGCGGGAATGAGTTGCTCATCCCAGAGGGAAGAGCAGGAGAGATTGCACTTATCTGGACGCTCCTTCTTTGGCTGATATTTGTAATGCAGAGCTACAGCGTGGCCGCGGCGCATAGGCGGCTGTGAATAATGGCGCCTCTACTCTCCGCCCGTCCCCGTACACCTCTGATTGTCTTATCTAGAGCGCTCCAGCCTTATCCTGGTCAGCAGCACACAGGAAAAAAAACAATAATTTATCTGTCCTTACCCTGAGACCGGACCACTGGCACATACACACTGCTCTAATCTCACGTTTTGTTTGTTTGGTTATCATAAATGTTTAAAAAAAAAGTAATAAAGTCTGGGTGTCAGTGAAGGCATGGATGTCAAATCAGAAGATCTTTGTTATTTGGAGAAGGTCCTTGAATGATCAGTCTTTGAGGTATGAAGACAGCAGTTATCTCTTTTTATTCTTTTACTAATAGAATTTTTTTCACAGGCTAATAAAGTTGCGTCTTCCAACCCACCAAACAGATCTGGCCAGGAGGTCAAGGAAAATATTAACAAAATAATGTTTTTCTTTTTTTTATGTCTGTTTACTTTTTTTCATCTACATGGTGCCTTTTAATTGAGGAAATGTAACACACATAGTTAATTTTTAAAAGTTAAACTACCATAAAAACCAGGGAACAAGCTTCTCTCCCACTGTGATAAGCAGCAGAATGTGCAGCACGTTTCATTCTCTCCCTCTGTAGTGATGAAATCCATTTTCAGCATGACATAAAGTCACTCTCAGAAATGGTGAGCCATTATTTCAAACGTGTGTTTCTTTCTCAGTCGTGCCCCGGCCGCTCCTGCTGCTCTTTAAAAAGTGGCTGTAATATCGGGTCCATTCAAAACACCTCGGTGTAATGACACTCCATTTGCCAGTTGTTTCCTCTCGGCCTTTCTCCTAATAACATCTTTTACATTTCAGTTTCAACCTTTCGCGTGTAGCTCAGCTTTTTGGCCACTCAGGTGTTGCTCTGAGCCAAAATTAGGTGGTAAAAGAACCTTCCTGGAAACAGAAATTCAGCCTTGGGCAGGAAAAGTTGGGCACTGCAGAGAGTCACTTGACAGTTGAAGCTCTGTAAATTTTTCCCTCATCATGCTGTAGATCTGAAAAGAAATGATAATAAAGTGTTGGCCTGAAGGCCAGGTCCACCCCGGTATGTCACCCACAGTGTCCGCTCTGAAGCACGTTTGCTCAGCGCCCGTTTTCTCGTTGCAGTCCTGCTGCGTGAGGAGGTGGCCCAGCTGCAGGAGGAGGTGAGCCTGCTGCGGCAGATGAAGGACATGCTGAGTAAAGACCTGGAGGAGACCCAGGGAGGCTGCTCGGCTGACGTGCTCTCTGTCACCGAGATCCGCGTGCAGCTGGCCCAGAAGGAGCAGGAGCTGGACCGAGCCAAGGAGGCCCTGCAAGGTAACTGCAGAGGGGGTTGTGTAAATGTCCAGCCTGCTAATGCCTTGTTGGGGTCCATTTCTGTATTTGTTTTTGTGTGTAAAATGAATTCATATTTAGTGGATTCTTTTTTTTCACTCGCATTCATTATGGTGGTAAAACACATTTCAGATAAGTACATTTATTTTTACACCATGCGACAGACAGATTTTCTGTTTTATTTTAGCCTGCATATGAACTTTCCCAATTTAATGCTGCTTTAAATGTTAGAATAAAAAAAAGGATTCCCATAAATATCTCTATTTAAATATGAAAATAACAGTGAACTTTCTCCTAAGCAGAAATTAGGTTTGGTTAAGTTTGTATTAAGTTTTCTTTTTACTTTTTTCCTGCAACTAGAAGTCGTTTGTTTTCATTTGATTTGGTGGCATGAAATCAATTCCCATTGAATTAGCCAGAGAGCGCTGTATATTTACATTGTCAAGGACAATTGTCCTTAATCAACAGCAAATCTTCAAATAATGAGGCAAGAAAATGTACTTTTATCAGATTAACCTAACCTGAAAATCATGTGGAAATTCTGAAGAGCACAGTGGCAGGCGAACAAAACGACTATAAAAATAGTCACTTTACCAATGGAAAACCTGATAAATGTGGGGTAAAACTGTGATTACTAAAGCCCATTGGTACCCTGCAGTATTCTCCATTAGGCTAATTTTTTAGAGTCATAGGCAGAGTGGTATAGTAGCATTAAATCTCAGGAAAAGCCAACCCTAACCCTAGAGTAATGCACATCAGAATCAAAGAGAAGCAGCAGTGACGAGTGTGTGAACGCTTAGGGTGGTTAGACGTCATTAGTCCAGGTGAAACACTGGCACCTGCAGGAAAGGTACTTACTGTTGGCATCGCTTTATAAAAACACAATTATATGTTTTTGTTTTTATTCATTTACTAAAATAATATATAGATTTCTGTAATAATGAGAAACCATTGAACAGTTCTTTTAGGATCTTTTCCTTGACTGCCAGTAATTTTCTTTGATTGCAGACAAGATGTCGACTGTGTTCGATTCCCACAGATTCTTTGCGCTGATCTGTGGAAGTCAGGCCAGATGTGTGCCAGCGGCAAATTGCTTTCCTCCAAGAATAAGAGCTGTTTGTAGAACTTGGGCAACATTTTTCTCCCTCTCTCTGCTAAACTTGAAATGAAAAAGTCTGGAGTGATGAAGTAGCAGGAACCAAATGCATTGCCCTCCGTTTTTGCTCTCTGCCATTTGAAATAATGTCTGTTTACTCTGTGAGCGGCTCAGAAAAACTGCTGCTAACCTTTACCTGCAGACCAGCGCATTTGCGTGGAAATGACATGCAGGTTTGCTGCTGCCTGTGAATACAAGATGACTTCTAGAACAGAAAAAAGCACATTTTTTCCCCACTCTCTGCTCCATCTCCACTTTGGTGCAACTCTTACGCCGTTCCAGCATTAGAGCCTGGGCCCGATGCTGGCCAGTCAGCCATTCAGACAGCTGAACACTGTCATCGTAACGTAATTGCTAACTTCTCATGATTGCAGTTCTTGTTGTGGTGCTCAGAAGCTACTGCTTTGAACAACATTGCTTTGACTCAACCTCAGATTTCTCTGGAAAAGTCCTGCATGTCTCAGCTGCTGTTAAATTAGCTATTTTTTTTGACTAATGTTGGTTCCCAGTCAATCTAAATCTGAAAGGACTGTTCTTACTGGTCTTAGAAGTGCATCTCTTAATAAATGAACCTGCCCCTCAATGGTTGTTATACCCAGCACTCCTGTGCAATTAAGGGGCAGGTAAAAAGCTTTTTACCAATGTTATCAGTCCTCTCAGCTGGAAATGTGCAGAGCAACCTCAGCCTTGGTGGTCAGCTTTGGTGCATTTGTGCAGAAGGTTACATGTCAGGGTTTAGTCTGCAGGTCTGCATAAGCTCCACACTGATGCTCCAGGTTTGGCCCAGGAGAATAAATTGGCTTTTAGCAGCAATCAGACAAACATAAATTACGAGTGCTGGGCCAAAATGCGTTGCCGCTCAGAGAGGCCATCTTTATAGAGCTAATTTATATTCTAGGTGAGACCGTGAGATGAGTAATGAGGTGCAGTTAAGCGATCAAAGCACAGTCCTCCCCCCTGATGTGTTAGTTTTGCTTTTTAAATAGCTTGTACACACTCATTCACACAGACGTACGTTTCTAAAAAAGCGTTTCCAATTTTGTCCAAATGCAGCCAGAATATCAGGAAAATGCAACAGAGGGATGCTGTTGTGGCGACAGGGTGCCATGCGTCATTATTTCACTTTAAAATCCCACAAACCCTGGCCTCTCACCAGTGAGCCCATGTCCTTTTTGTTTTCTTCCTAAATAATTGTGTTAAAAGCCAACTAAAAGCCTGCCGCCGCTCCTCCAGCTCTGGTTATAGAGTGGCATCAGCGACGAGCGCTGCCATCCATTCATGTGACGAACTGTTCAATCTGAGTAAGCGTGAAGTAGGCTTCTCTTTGTGTTTCTGACGTCAGTAAAACTACTGGGAATGCTGCCACATCCTTGTACCATTTAATTATCTTTGTTAAATAACATGTTTAGCTAGAATGATGAGATGTGAGTCCCCTCTGCACGACACATTTCTTGTGTTACAATAGTAACACGCAATTCTAGTAAAAATAAAATTAAAAGTGATCATTTTCTGCAGTTTCTTTTTGGTATTTCACAGTTTGAACACCTTATTCCTTTAGAATAACAAATTCCGTGACCACATGACAGGGAAAATGCTAGAAGATGGATGGACTTTACCTCATCCTCACAGCCAAGCAGATCTCCTCTTAGGAGAAAAGAATTCTCATTGGTTAAGAAGTTGTGTGACGAGTTTGTAGTGTTGTGCTGCTCTTCCTCTTTTGGCTTTGCCCAGAGGTTTTTCACCAATATAATTAAAAACAATAACACAATCCTGCATATAAATTAAAATACCAAACCGTACATCACACCATTCAGCACGTAACAAAAGGAAATCACTACTTGCTGAGATATTCGTTTCTGGAAATGATGGAACGATGGGTCTCCTGTCGGGTCTGCTCGCATTACTACCTTCCCCGCAGTTTGAAACACATTACCTTCATCTCAGCATGGGTCCCAGGTGTTTCCTTCTTGGGCTGTCTGGTAATGAGGTCTGCATTTTTGCATATGTCATGCGCGTACATGGCTGGCTGGAGATGAGGGAATGCTGCCGCTGCAGCCCTGGCTGCCAGCCTCCTCTGCATAGTCTGCTGCAGGTTAAGCATCAGCCACAGGATCTGGTTTGTTTGCTCCAAGTCTTCGTACGACGTATGCATATAGAGCTAACAAGCGTGAAAGGAGTTGTTTGTGGTGCCATAGTGGGTCCTTTCTTCTGCCTGACACCACCAGGAAGGTGAATGCTGCCAAAAGCGGCCACAGGTGCAGCGTGTGATGCATTTTTGGCTCCTCTCAAACACAGCTTTCATCCCACTTCCCAAGGCAGGTGCTAGGAGATTTCTGCTCCTCTGCCAGTGAGGGTTTTTGGTTTTCGCATCTGTCTGTGTAAAAGTACACTTAATTTTCACTTGAATAAGATTCTCCCCCAGAGGTAAACATCAGGCAATGAACAAAGTTCATTAATGTCATAAAAAAGAAGCAAGCAGATGGATATCCAGCAGTCGAAGCTTTTGGGAAACGGGAGAAGGTTGACAGACGCAGCCAACATACCGTACTTTCACGACCATAGGGCGCACTGGGTTATAGGGCGCAGGCGTGGTAAAACACACCGGTGAAACATGCATGCAAGTGTGTGTTTTTAAAAAGGCAGCGGGAGCAAAACTGAGTTTGGTTGTGATTCATGGATCTTAAATTCTCTGGCGGCTGCTCGGTTCCCACGATCCTCCTCGGAGCTGATCGCCTCCAGGTTAAACTGGGCTTCATCAGTGTCTCTGCCGGTTTCAGGGTCGCCGAAACACCGATGTTCAGCATCACGCTCACACCGGCGCTGGTGTCCGTTAGATACAAGCCACGCCCACACTCCCCCTTTAACGTTCTCATGGTTCTCATGGTGTCCTCAACTACGTCCGCCTTACAACAACACACTGAACCATAGGGCGCCGCACATTTTGGAGAAAATGTATGACTTTCAAGTGCGCCTTATGGTCGTGAAAATACGGTACATCAGTTGTAAACAAAGCATGCATTAACGGCGCGCAGAGGTAGAAACTGAACTGTCTGGAAAATCACCAGGCCTGGAAATCAAGAGAGAGCAGGGGAGGGAGAGGAGGGGGGATGATGAAGAAATGTGGTTTCTGAGAAAATTAGAGCTTCTGTGAATAACTACACTCAGCTGCATTCTGTATCGCGATGTGTGGGTGAGTTGCAAGAGGATTAGGAAAGAGTGTGTGGCGGAGAGATAGCCGGGAAGAGAGACACCCGAATCCAGCAGGCGAGGGCAGATTGACGGGAAGGTTCGTGCATAATTTGACCTTTTATCGCCACACGTTCGCTGCAGAAACAGCAGTCGTGTTTGTATAGAATAGAATAATGTCTCGCTTTACTCTTCCTGAAAGTGATGAAAATGCAGTTATTCCTAATAACAAAATGATGTTTAATGGTTTGTGGATCCCTGTCAAAGTAAAAATATCACAGTTACAGCGTATTGTTGCTGGAACATTAGCAGTTCTGCTGGGGAAAAGTCCAAATCCAACATTCATTCTGCTGTCCTCTGGTGGTAACTTTGAGCGCTCTTCTCCCTTTCTTTCTTCTTATGTGATGTGTCACAGCCATGAAGTCGGACCGTAAGCGTCTGAAAGCAGAGAAAGCCGATCTGGTGAACCAGATGCAGCAGCTTTACGCCACGCTGGAGAGCCGAGAGGAGCAGCTGCGGGACTTCATACGCAACTATGAGCAGCACAGAAAAGTGAGGACTTTAATTTGACCGACAGTTTCTACTGTTCCTGCAGCCCAATTTTGACCGCAAACTTTGACTTTCACAACCTTTTCTTCTTAAAAATGTTGCTTTTTATCTCGTAATGCAAATGCAGTAGTAATGAACCTCATCCACATTTTCAGTCCAGCTGAATTCTGCGCTTGAAAGTGATCAGCCTCTCTGTGCTATAGGAGAGTGAGGATGCAGTAAAGGTGCTGGCCAAAGAGAAAGACCTGCTGGAGAGGGAGAAGTGGGACCTGCGGCGGCAGACCAAGGAGGCCACAGAGCACACGGGAATGTTGCGCTCCCAGCTCGACCTCAAGGAAAACCGCATCAAGGAGCTGGAGGCTGAGTTGGCCATGGTGAGACAGATCTACAGACACAAGGACAGCCTCTGATGATTTTATCAACACTGTGACTATATTTGGATAATCTAAATGTACAGTGTAAGAACAAAAAGAAGAGCAGATTCTTTCTTCTACATTTCTTTATTGCTGCAGTAGGTAAAGATAACTAAAAGGCCTGCCATACCGAAATGCCTCTGCACACCACCCTGACTTGAGCAAACTAAGATGACAATTCTGACAAAACTTGCTGCTCTCACAACTGTTTACATCTCTCAGTGTAAGGACTGATGGCTGATCAGCTGGGCTGACGTGCAGGTTTTAACCTGGCCAAATATTCCAACACTCTGCCACTAGAGGACGCCTTGTTTCTTTCTAAGGCCACCACTTCAAATGAGTTTCAAGGACCACCAGATCACTGTACTGCCGCAAAAACTATCACCGATCACACACAAAGTCTTTGAATAGAGCTGTCCTCATGTCTCCAACCCCCCCAGATGAGTAACTGTGTGAATCAGAGAATGGAGTTCCGGGTGTTTGAGCGGGTTGCTGACAGGGACTACTCTCCTAGGGTCATGGCGGTAAGACGGGTTACCAGCATTCAATTTGGCCCTTCCTCGACCATCCCACCCCCAAATATCCCCTCTAATTGTGACATAATTGTGATTTTTGGTAAAGCCCCTCCTCTGATGCACGTTTATGACTAACCCCCGGCAAACCCTGACCCTGACTCCATCCCAGTGATCCTAACACACGTGATCCCGCAGATTCCTGCTGTTTTTGATCTAAACATGTTATGGGTCTAATAAGGCCAAGATTAATGATTGGGGATGCATTTTCTTTTAATATTCTGACAACTGATGACTTGTTTTGCATGTCAAAGCCAGGATGATAGCTAGAGCTAAACTTGATCAGGTCGATTGCTTTTGGTGTTGATCTGCAGCCTGACGTCACTGTAGCATGAGAAAGGCATGAGAAAACACTTAGGTACACAATGAAAAAAAACAGTACACAACAGTACACAAGACTCAATCTCAATCTTTTTATTTCGATCATTTTTGTTAATTTTTTTTTATGTATTAGGGAACTACATTCTATTTTAGAAGAATACCAAGTCTTACTCACAAAACTCTTTGTGTATGTAATCAGAAGCATTTGTAGTCAGTGTTGTTGTCATGGGAAGATGTAAATTTACTCACACGCGTTCTGGCATGTGGATGAATAGAGGAGTGACATGAAACAGCTCAGAAGGTCTGAAAAGTCTGGCTCTGATTGCTTCTGCCTGTCTCCCTCCTCCAGGCCAAACAGTCCCTCGCCACTCTGACCAAGGACGTGCCCAAGCGTCACTCCCTGTCCATGCCAACGGAGGCGGTTGTCAATGGCAACAACCAGGAATGGGTGATGCAGGCGGACCTTCCACTGACTGCTGCCATCAGACAGAGTCAGCAGACCCTCTACGTGCACACAGGCCATCCCACTGACAGACAAGGTAGGCCTCGTGGTGCACGTGCACGGACCCCCTGCGGGTGCTGTCACCATTGGTTACCCCCCCCTGCATGTTCATGTGAAGCTGAGCCCTCACCATTCGCTCAGCGTGACTCCATTGGTGGCCAAAGATGGCTCTCCCCTGCATGTGCTTTCTGCAGCCATCAGTGATGTTCATACTCCCGCTTGTTGCCCCAACAAATGGAGGCGTGCCTAGACGTGTCTGCTTGACTTAGTCAAGTCGACAGGTTCACATTTAGCCTGCTATAGATGCATTTGCAGCTGAAATGTTTCACAAAAGGCACATGGTGCCCTTACATAAGGAAGTAGACATACCTTTTAAACACTGTTTGTATGGGTATGTTAAGAAAAGCATGAATAAGCTTTGACTGGAACCCAAAGCATCTGCAGATTTCCTAAAGACTGATTTCAAACCACCAAAGATAATAAACTGTAAACTTCATAGTAATCACAGAAAAGTGGCACCTCCAAACTGAAAAGAAATATCAATGCTTATTAGACTTTATTTTCCTGCTGAGAGCCATCTCGGTCCTCATTAACAGTCACTTAGAGCATTGAAAATACAGATGTCTGACTGGCGCCGTTTGAAGAAAATGTGAAAAGATAAAAAAATGAACAAAACACCCAGTGAATGATCAGAAATCAGGGCTGTGCAATTGATTATACTGAACATTTCTATCCATCTCGCACACAAGCCGTTCTCTGTTGCTAAGCAACTGCAGGTGATTGGATATAATTGCAGGTCTTGTGTTTTGATCTTCTTTATGCTTGTAATGAGTCTGTCCCTGCTACTTCAGGTACCCAAACACACCCCAAAAGAAAACATGCCTTTTTTTTCTGTTTTTCCCCCCTCTCCTCCCGTTTTAGTGGCGGCCGTGCGGGTGAGCCCGTGCCACTCGCGTCAGCCCTCCGTCATCTCCGACGCGTCTGCGCTGGAGGGGGACCGGTCGTCCACGCCGAGCGACATCAACTCTCCGCGCCACCGGACCCATTCACTCTGCAACGTAAGAGCTGCCCGCCGCTGCGCCCACTCCTCTGCAGCTGCCCCACAACCTCAGTGTTCTGGCTGTTTCCTGTGTTTGCCTCGGCCTGTCATGCTCTCACTCTGCATCAGCCGGTCTTATGTGGTCGAACGCCTGCATGAGTGGCAGCACTCCTTGTGTCACACTTTGTCTGCGTTGCCCGCTCTTCCTCTCACCCCGGTGCTCATTCCTCCATCTCTCTCCTTCCCGCAGTCCCTAGAAGATCTGGAGGAGGCGAAGCGTAAGAAAAAGAAAGAGAAGATGGGGCTGGGCTCGCTGTCGCGCGTCTTCACCCGCGGAAAGCAACGCAAATCCCTTGACCCCGGTTTGTTTGATGGTACTTCGACACCTGAGTATTATATAGAGGAAGATGCAGACTGGTAACAGCACGCGCTGCTAGAGCGAACCCCTGGTGGGAAACCCTCCGCTGTGGTTACCGGCAGCGAGTGTGTTGAAAGGGGCACGTGTGCGCCGACCGAGGCGGGGGTTGTGTGAGAGTGTGTGCATGTCACTTCGCCGAAGGCTGAGTCCTAGCGAGCAGATGGCCCCTGTATGTATGTACAGCTCCTCACACACACACACACACAGGCCGAGCGACAGCGGCCACGCGGACCTGTTCCATCCTACCCGCTGTGCTGTTGGATCTTTGACTTGTTCCTGACATTTTTATTTTGTTTGTTTTCACTCAACTGGAAACTTGAAGGACTGCTGTACCTGTAAATAACAGTCAACGTGCACATTGTGTGTGTAAATGTCCCCTTGTCCTGAATGCCTTTATGACTCCCTCCCCCCTCCACCCTTTTAACTTCCTGGTAATTGTCCTGCTTGGTTGTCCCCCCCCCCCCCTCCCCACCACTCCCTCCTTCTCCTTCCACGCTGCCATGATGAGAACAGTTTCCTGTGGGCAACATGCAGACTCCGCAATCCCGTCGGACACGCACATGAAGCCAAACAGGAAAAACACGACATTTGCTCTCTATCTGCTGAGATAGAAGTTACATGTATGGTGCACGTGTGATATGCATGCACGTGGTCCCGCTCCCTTCATGCCTGTGGAACAAAAAAACAGGAATGTCTTTTCTTTTTCTGGCTGCTGGGGACAAACTGAAACTAAAAGAGAGGTCAGTTGCTGAGTCTGTGCCAACTTTGCGCATTATTTAAATTTTTTTTTTAATGGATTTGGCTTTAATGTAGCCTAAACTAAGAATGTTACTAAACAGGAAATGCACTGTTGGGATGTTTCTGCGCAGAATTCAGATTTTGAACAAGTTTAAGGGCAGCAGCGTCAGCAGGTGCCACGCTGCACGGACAAAAAGGGCTTTTAGTAAGATCTCAGAGTAGATTTCTAGAACAATAGAGAATAAAAGCAAAAATTATTCTGAAAAAACTGTTATAGAAAGTCATTATTAGGGTTTAGCGGATAGCACTAATTGCACGGATATAACAGATATCAGATGGGTCTTTTCCGCCCTAAATCAGAGCTTTAGCGGCCTGAGCAGACCTACTCGTGCCAACTCACAAAAGCTGAAATATATTGAAAATGCATATTTTTCTCTCTGTGACCTGGAGACCTCAGCGGAAATGCTCTGATGCAGAGTTTAGGCCATCACCAAAGGGAGAATAAAAAAGCAATTAACTTGGTGCCAAAGGTTAATAGCATTTCTTCAAGCTAAAGATGCTGGATAATTCGATCCTTCGGGTGGATCGAGCAGGAGTCTGCAGCCCCGCCCCCAGGAAACCTCTCCTCCGGCCCCATGTTGAACTAACCCCATCTGAAAACACTATGCTGTGGTGTCAGATGACACCGGGGGCTGTATTTAACCACCGCACTTGTCAAAGGAACAGGACTAATCTGCTTTTGGAGCTATATTTGGTGCTCTCAGGTTTTAGATGATGGGGCCAATCAAAATTGTCCAGACCAAACATCCTGTATTGAACTGTATGCAGAAGAACAACAGCACAGACATTTATTTCATTAAATATTTCATGACCTGTGTGAATATATAGGCTTTGTAGGCTAATTTTTTGCTATTTCTAAAAAAACATTTTGATCCTCTGCAGCTGAGAAAACATATCAAATGGAGAAACATTGTATGGATTTTATGTTTTGAGTCTGTTTTATTTTATTTTTCCCCTCAGATATTATACTTTTTGTAAGTGTGAAAACAGTACAGGAGTTAAAAAAATATATTATTAAAGAGTTTTATTTAAAGGGAGGGATGTAGATATCTGCTGTAAGGGTCTGAGCAGAGAACTTTAAAGGCATGGCAACAAAAAGATGCGCGCAAAAGAGCTTGATAAGGTAAAATAAGATTATTTTAAAATAAAATAAATAATTTCCATGTGGCTGTCCTCTCTTTCCCTGTGTTAATGTTTGTGTAAGTGTATGTGTCCATTCCTTGTGTGGCTCTAATCCTGACTTGGGGGTAGGGTCCATTTCTAACATTGCATCAGCTTCCCTCAGCCCTGCAAAAGTGCATCTGTGAGAAGACTCTATCCCAAATCTTCCAAATGGCTTCCTTTCCTCTCTTCCCAAATTCTTTCTGTGACATTGACATCAGTCAGAGGGGAAAAGAAGCACCGTCACATTGTTGGATCAGAGCGTACATGTGTCAGCAAACAGCATCAGGAATGTTCTGTGACCTCTAACACTGACTCCTCCATCCGTCTTACCTCCACCTGGGTTTGCGGTTGCGATGATAACATCACAAGAGAATGTTGGATTAACGCACTTCTTCAAGTTCAAGATGATTTTTTTTTTTTTTTAATTTGAAAAGAAAGCAGTCCTCTTTAAAAATATATATATCGGAGCTATTGCGCATTCTTTATATTTTCTCCTCATTGACTTGATGAGCTGCTGCTATGATGCCTTAGTTTGTCTGTTAGATTCTGTTCGTGCCAATATTTTCTCTCTGCATGTGTAAGTGCCCTGTGGAAGTGTAACCCTAACCCAAATAAGACATTTCTCCAAAGACACTACCAATCAGATTACAGTAGGCTACTCAGATTAAGGTCTTTGTCATGTTACGGTTTAATCACATTGCGACATATAACAGTGCACAGCTGCATTATTTTAAGCTTTAATCACACCTGGCTTTTTTTTTTTTTGGTAATTGGGGGAAGGATGGGTTGGTGTTGGAAAAGAATGTGTAAATCAGTGCCTGTCACCAAGAAAGAAGCAGTAGTCAAACCCTGGAGGCTGCCACATTATCTTATAGTGTTTAAAGACTAACAAAAACAAAAAAGAGATTTGTACATTTTTTACTTATAACTGCCTAAAATGGGAGCTTTAGCATTTGACAATGAAATACCACCAACACAAGAGTTTGATTCTTCACTGTATACATCTGCTAGCAACGACTGATACGGTTGATTGCTTGACTTAAACTTAAACTTTATTTTTGGCATTTTAGTGTTGACTCAGTTAAAGGCCACCAAACTCTCCACATCCATAGTCTTGCAGATCCCAGTGGGCTTTGAAAGGCCTAGCAAGGTCACAAAGAGTGCAGATTCCATAGTTTGGCCCTCACCCATATCTCAGACGGTTCATTCTGCAGTTCTCAGTGCGATATGCTATTGCTAAGACCTCACCGGATGAAAAACAGACCTAGTATCCTGACACTGACTATGGTTCTCCATGAATTTCTCCCTTAAGGCCATCTTCATTTCATGCATCGCTCGATGGAGGGACATTAAAGCTCGTAGCTTGAGATGAATTGCTGAATTTCTGATTTTTTTTAAGCCATCTTTGTCGTCCCTGCAAGTATTCAAGCATAAATCTCTATTTTGTAAACTCACAGTGGTGCAGTAAAACCTGCTGGAGAACAGTTTCCCCATTAAAACGCCGAGCCTAATGATTTCAATAGGTGAGGATAAAACATATCTCTCTCTTTTTTTTTTTTTTTTGCATCGCACACTTTCAAGTAGAAGAAGGGAAAGTAAAAACGGTCCTGGGTCAGAGTCTGAGACCACAGTGGTCAATTTGCCCACAGGCTTACAAAACCCCGCAAGGTTGGCATCATTCAGGGTCTGCTGCTGACATGCTGATGGCTAATTTAGACAGATGAGTCATGGAAATTCCCCAGCAGTAACATCCGCCCAGTTAATGGACTCCTCATGTGGAAACAACTTGTTTTTTAGGACCGTAACTATGGCTACAGCATCAGTGCCAAAATGTTGCTTTGTTGTCATGGAGACAAAAGTTCAGGCCGTGGACCGCACTTGCCATGAGGATTCATTCTCCTCCGATTAGGGTTATCTTCAGTTCTCTTTCATTGGTTTCACACTGTAATTTTCATTTTGCTTTCTTCTTTATTGCCCACCTACTGCCACCTCTGCCTTCACTCACGCCCGCATCCACTGCGCTTTTCCCACCCAAAATCATCCCCCTTCCCTCGACCACTACCAGACTCGGACAGCCTCTCCAGCCCCACCCGCCTCAGCCTGTCAGACGGCTCGGAGGACCAGCTGGACCGTCTCCAGCAGGTGGAGCTGGCCAGGACGACGCCCATGTCCCAGTGGAGGGCGGGCACAGTGCAGGCCTGGCTGGAGGTTGTCATGGCGATGCCCATGTACATCCGCAGCTGCTCAGAGAACGTCAAGAGCGGAAAGGTCGGGCAGAGCAGCGTATGCAGCGCCACTTCCGCTGCTGCAGCAGCTAAAAATGTTGGCGTTTTGCAGGTTTTACTCGGGCTGACAGATGAAGACCTGGAGCTGGGTTTGGGCGTCAGCAGCCTAATGCATCGCCGAAAACTCCGGCTAGCCATTGAGGATTACAGAGACGCGGAGAGCGGTGGAGGGTAAGAGGAAACGCCGCGGTTTCTCTATAAACACGCGGTGTAATGCTGCCATCTAGTGGATTAATTTAGAAATGACACAAGCGGCTATTTTATTCTGTCCTGTAAGAGTGAAAAGGTTAAGCAGAAAAATCAAAAGTAAATGAATGCCTGAATCTTTAAATAACATTTACCCCGTGTAAATATTTCATGACATTAAGTTCATATATATAAGTGAAATCTCTGTTATCACAAACAGTTATCAAGTCGAATAGAATAGGATAGGATAGAAGTGTTTTATTTAGCCCACAATGGGGAAATTGAACTGTTCCAGTAGCATATCGTAAAAGAAATTGGGGCAGTCCTTTGATAAACATAACCATAATAAGCTTTTTTGTGCAAAAAAAGTACAATTTCCAGTTTTAAAACAGCAAAACTAGAAAGATTGATTTATATGTAAAATTCTATCAGTTGTGTGTGTGTGTGTGTGTGTGTGTGTGTGTCTGACATAAACATATCTGTCTACAGATTTATTTGTTTTTTTTTAATGTCTTCATTGGTAATGTGATTCTTCTTTTGTTCCTGTAGGTTGTCCAAGGCTGCAGATCTGGATCACCACTGGGTGGCCAAGGCCTGGTTGAGCGACGTGGGCCTGCCCCAGTACTCCCAGGCCTTCCACAATCACCTGGTGGACGGGCGTATGCTGAACTCACTGACCCGCCATGACCTTGAACGCCACCTCAACATCACTAAGAAGTTCCACCAGATCAGCCTGCTGCTGGGCATCGAGCTGCTCCAATTGCTCCAGTTCGACAAGGAGGTAAAAAAACACCCAGAACAGGTTACAGGTCTGGATGGGAGGAAGAACTCAAGTATGATATCAACATGCTTGACATCTAGCCCCTGCAGGCCCGTCGAATACAGTGTGAGCACCAAAATGTGGATCCGTTGGTTTGGACGTCCCATCGCGTCATCAAGTGGATCAGAGACATTGATCTGAAGGTAGGTAGAGACAGATGTAACCCAGCCATGTCAGGGTACCGTCAGCACTGACAGGCCTTGAACCAATGCTTCCAGGACAAGGCAAATATTTAAACATGGCTGAATAATCTTGGTGTTTAACTTGGCCTCACACCTCCGTAAAGTGGGAGAAAGTGTGCTTCTGCTGTTGGGTCAGAGACCACAGACTCCACTCTGCACTATCAATATAGCCAGTCAACACTGTCTATTGTCTTTATATTGGAACAATCACTTCCATTACGAGGTGTGACTGAAGCTGACATCCTGTTAATATCCTCAGGGACCGTGATTTTATTGCATGATGACGTCTGTTAAGTACTGTAATCAATAGGTAGTTTGTTTGTTAAATACTTTTACAGGTCAGTCCAGGCCAGACGACTGGATTCTAAAACGAATCTTTTAGCCTTCTTTTGCTACTCCCCTTGCAGGAGTTTGCTGAAAATCTTCTGAATGGTGGCGTACATGGAGCTGTTATCGTCCTTGACCCCACTTTCAACACTGACGCCATGGCGAACGCGCTGGGGATCCCCAGCAACAAGCACATGGTTCGCTGTCACCTTGTGGAAGAGATGCAAACGCTGATCGGCTCCGCCTGGTGAGGGGGAGTGGGAGTTGGGGGTGGTCCGCACTGCCGACCTTGGAAAACCGCCGCCACATTAACCTCTTCAAACGGGCTGTGATTGTACACTAAACGCTGTAGCGTGATGCTTTTTTTTTTTTTTGGCCTGACCCAGAGTCTCTGATTGTTCTCACGTCCCTCCGCAGGGCCGATGTCCAACAGGACGGCGAGCTTCTGGGCCCTGGAACGCCACCAATGCTCCTCCGCCAAAACTCCCTGGGCAGGCCGCCCAGCTCCTTGGGCAGACATGCTGACGACGAAAACTCACTGCGAAGGAGGGCCGTCAAGGTGGTGAAAAAAAATGCTTGGGCAGTCCTTTCTGTCTGATGGCGCGGTGTTCGTACCAGGGTGGTTTACTTTGGTGAATGAGCGAACGCGGAACGTGTAATCGCTAATCATCCTCCCAGTATATTGCAAAAAAGTGACAAAACGTGTCTCAACTTCCCAGCCGCCAACAGGGTTCAGCCCTAAAGCGCGCAGGGGCGGGACACCGGGTGTCACGGCAGCTACGGCTCCCTGGCCCAGGAGGCCCGAGACCACACGCCACCCAGAGGCGAGGGAAGCCCTATCCGTGGCTACGCCAGCATCGAGGTCTCGAACGTGTGAGGTCGCCTCAGCGCAGCGCGAAACCGGGGACCCACCAGCCTCCGTGTGCACCTGAACATACAGCACTTTTAAAAGAACACACTTCTTTTTTACAAGGTTCACTTGTATGGTAGTGTACTTTGACGTCCTTTGGTGCAGTCATTTTCCTTCAACAAAGCAACAATGAAGAGATAAAGAAAGAAGCTAAATTAGTATTTTTTCTAACATTTTGTGGATTAATGGTCTTTGGCGCACAAGGATCTTTAAATGTTTTTTAGCCGTCTGCTTTTCTGGGGGAAAGAAGTGTTTAAAAAATATATATAGACTGTTATATACAGGGTATTGAGAATATGGGGTAAAAATGTAGCTGTTTAAATGAATTATTATTAAGGTTTCTTGTCTGTGAGGCCTTGTCAATGTAGCTTAAAGTACTGGCCATCGTGTTTCATCTCAGACATTAACGCGGTCGTGGTGAAACTCTTGTAGCAACATCATCACATTTTCTACTGTAAAGACACAAATACATCAACGATTCCAGCTAATGCAACTGCAGAGGTGTTTGCGAGATTTAAAACTGAGAATGTTTCTAAGAGAAATGTCTCTTTTGGTGAAATAAAGGTGTTTTGTTGTCAAGTCCGTGTTGGGTGAAACTTGACCTTGTGACAGAAAAGGTATTTATTCTAGTACGAGGTACAATATTCATTTCTGGAATTAATCCTTTTGCTCTTGTTGTCTGTTTGGACACGCAGTTGGCTGCGATGCAACATCCACGTCTCGTGTTGTTTGGCGACACAAAATTTGAGCCGCCCGCAAGGTAAACAGGACTGATCTGCCGGAACGCTGCAGACATCAGTCAGTGGTTTCTCTCTGCTGCAACAAGGGGTGTTTAGTCTTGGTTGGTTTGTCGTCCAGGTGAGCTTCCAGAGTCACGGTCAAGACACCAACTCCTACGTGAATTTTCCACCCAATTTGCTTCAATAAAATCACAAATGATCTACCCATTTCAGTTAACCATTTAATCGGCATATTCGTAATCTGTCAGGTAAAATCAAGGTCAGCTGTGAGTTGTGTGTGTGTGTGTGTGTGTGTGTGTGTGTGTGTGTGTGTGTGTGTGGTGTAACAGGAAACAGAACAAAGGCCTCAGAGGAAGACCGTTGCTGGAGTCCACACCAACAAGACCATTTGTGCAAAAGCTTTTGCTGTAGAACGTTCAAATCTTATGTTCCCTCCATTAGACAGCAGTTCAGAGGTCAAGTGTGTGCTGAGTCTCTCCAGGAATGGAGGCCCGAAGGCTTCAAACTAATCTGAGTATCAGAGCCGCTGGCTTCATCCAACAGCGGCGGCCATCGGTCCTAACAACTGTGCTCGACAAATCTGAAACGCTGCCATTGTTATACAGACGGACTGCAGGCAATAAAAATTCTTGTCTGCTGGTAAACAAATACAGAAGGAGCAGGCAGGAAGGTGTGCGCATTTAGGCAAATTCTTCCACCTGATTACTGTTTTGCTGATTTGGGGTGAATTACACAAGTACTAAGTTACTAATCAACTTTGTCACTGTATCAGAATGGCCTTTATAGGAATAATAATAATAATAATAATACATAAAAATAACAGCAACAATTATGATATGTATATAAAAAACACATTTCTACTGTAGCCGGGTAGCTGTATTCCTCTGGTTGGCCACTTTAAATAAAACTAAACACATACTGCTTGGTCACTGTTGCTGCTGACAGACTTCCTGTGACGGTTGCAAGGCCTTGTGCTGACTGCAACTGTGTCTTTGGAGTGAACTGAATAATTACCTAAGGACTAAAATACAAACAGATATTGTGCAAGAAGTTATGGATGTATAGTATCCAGTTTTAGTATTTAGAATATTTTAGTGTCACAACTTTATTTTAGACCAAAAATTACTTAAAATGGGCCTTTTGTCATTCAAAAGTCCCAGTTTTCTTTGACTTTATATCATTTTCACTATAATTATGGGTGATATTGAACCAAGTTAATCGGTGTCATTTAAACAGTCATTTTGATTTACCTTGTTAACGCCAGTAAAGATTTATGATTTTACACTGAGATAGTAGTGCAAATGAAACTTTTTTATCATGTCTTGTGCTGTTTAAATGAACATTTAGTGCTGAGAGAACTCGCCGCCCCAGGAGAGCCGTGCGGGCGGTGAAGGGGTTAAGGCCCCTGGCCCGCCCCGCCTCTCCCGCCCTCTCTCCGGCTCTACCCGGGCCCATCCGCCCCTCCGGGAGGCTTTTTCCTTTTGGACCATTTGTCCCTGGAATACGCCACATTTGCCTGTCTTCTCCGTCTCTGGAGGTGAAACTTTGTCCGAGGAGAAGACTTGTTGTGGTGAAACGATGTCGGGGTAAGTTGGACGCGGCTGCGCGCTTTTGGCGTCCGTTCGTGTGGAAGCAGAAGTTCGTGGGGGAAGTTTTGCTGTTGTCGCTAAGTTGGTTTAGAACCGTTGCCCCAAGCCAGGAATCATTTCCCCTCCTCTTTAGACCCCAACCTTTGTGTTTGGAGCGTACCCTTCGGCCCAGCCGTGTTTAGATTTCGGAAACAGCTGTTTTGGCTGAACCGTTTCCAGCCATGGCGCCACTTCCACGCACATCCACACCTCCGTGGACGTGTTTTCCACGCTAAGGAGATGCGCTGAAAGCCCCTCCACGTAACAGGTCATCCAAGTCAGCCGAATTCGTTCATTTGGTGGCGTGTAGCTGGTAAGCTAACGTGTCCCGTTGCCATGGAAGTGGAGCCCCATGCCAGGCATTCCTGACTGCGGCTATCCCGGGCTCTAAGTGTGTGTGTGTGTGTGTGTGTGTGTGTGTGTGTCTGTCTGCTGGCCTTCTTCCTCCAGCGGGTCCCAGCACGTCTGCTGGCCCCGCTGATGCAACCCAGGAAAACCCTCTTTTCCTGGAAAATGGATCAAATAGTGCTATAAAAGCTAATGAGCGGGTTGGTTCCTGGTCCCTTCTCTTCTAGTTCTCCAGGCCTTCTTTGTGACCAATGGCCTGTTTCCTAGTAAAGGCTCAGTATACAAAGTGGAATCTGGTCACGCTCGTTGTATTTCAGGGAATCCTTCTACTCTGGGAGTGCCTCAGGTGTGCTAAAGTTATTCGGAGAATCGGCCCTTGGCGTCAGGTTTGGTGCCGGTGGGGATCAGGAAGGTGGAGAGGAATTCTGAGGGGAGTGTACGGAGATAAAACAACTCTATCAAAGCCTTTGCACTGATAGCCGTCAAAGCTGCGCTTATCTTCCTCAGCAACATGGCGACGCTGGGCGCTGACTAGCAGTAAGTCCGCTGTAAATTTTTTACCAGGCGACACATCTGCTCTTAGAAGCCTTTTCCTCCTGTAAAAATGGGCTTGAACTTCCATAAAGACCATATCTTTGACTGCACGGTTGTACTTTCCTCCCCAGTACACCTGGGACTGGTGAGAACCACACCTTTCCAGACTATACTGTGTTTCATTGATTCTTGATTTATTTTCTTTCTTTATTTTACAGGTTTTGACGTCTGTGAAGTTTGTGTGACCGAAGCTTACAGGATGCAGTCGGGTGAGAACGGACCGGACAGCAGGACCGGCGCCGATAACAACCAGAGCGGCGAAAGCAGCGGGAACTCGGGTTCCCAGTATGCGCTGTGCGCCCTCGGCGTCGGGCTGGTGGCCCTCGGGATTGTCATGATCGTGTGGAGCGTGGTACCCGCGGACGCGTCCGGCAACAGCAGCAGCAGCGTGGGCGGGAGCGGGAGCGGCGAGCGCCGACGCCAGCAACAGGAAGAACAAAGCGTCGTCGGTGGCGTTTGTGCTGGTGGGCTCCGGCGTGGCCATGCTGCTGCTGTCGCTGTGCGTGGGGATGAGGAACAAACAGCGAGAGCAGCTGCAGCTTCAGGAGGCCCAGAACCGCAGAGAAGCCTCTCAGGCACAGCGGGACAGAGAAACGTGAGTGCAGAGCAACAATTTATTTAAACTTGTCATCTTTTCATTATTTGTCTCATTAAAAGTAATTATTAGACAGAAAAAGGCTAAAAGGGGCTAACCGTGCGCTACTCGGTGAGAGTTCCCTCCCGTCTGCCGAGTCCATTAATGCAGTTAACGGCATCCAGTAAATTTTTGATGATCTCGTCTGTGGAGGAGCCTTTTGCTGCAACCTCGTCTAACCCAGCAAAGATGGCGGAGATCCTAATCATGATGCTTCCACTAAGTGCTTCAGCCACACTTACTGGTGGTGGTTCCTGTTCCTGGACAGAGTCAAAATAAGCCAGTCTCCTCCGATCCTCAGGGCTGCACACTGTCGCTCTGTGCTGACTCTTGTTGCTCTGGTGTAAAGAGGTGTGATGGTTGACCTTTGACCTCACCCTAATGGCTCACTCCAGGGTGTGGCTGTTTACACGTAGCAGACACCATTAACACCAGGACTGTTTTTGCTCCTCCGCAGTGCCGAGGAGCAGGCCCAGCGTTTCGCGGTGCCGTCTTATGAGGAGGCGGTGGGCAGCGGCCAGTACCCGGCCCCCCAGAGCACCCTGCGCCCCAGCGTCTCCCAGCTGCCGTCCTACGAAGACCTGGTTCAGGTCGACAGAGTGCAGTTTGAGTCCGAGGACACGGACGGAGCGGCCACCAGGCCTTCCGCAGCCCCCGCCGCTGCGTCGAACCGCAGAGCTGGAAAAAGTAGCCGCAAGCTCCTCCCTATCAAGATTCGCAGGATTAAGTCGGAAAAGATGCACGGGAAAACCGCCGAGTCTTCCCAGCCTGCAGGGGAAATCAGTATAGAGCCGCTCACCCCGCCGCCACAGTACGAGGATAAAGTGCCTCCAATTTAAAGGAAAGTTGGATCAAAGACTACTGAAACTCCCGGAGGTCTTTGTTGGGGTGTCTCCGAGCACCTTTTGGTGTGGGAGCTACTAAGATCGGAACTCCTGCTGAATATGCTGGCTGGGACACACACACTAACTCCGGCAGCTGCTGCGTATTTCCACTCCTGGGGAACGACTGTTTCTTTCTTCTGAGTTTGGTCTCTAATTTTGGATCTCGCTGGATCTCTGCCGCAGACGCAGACCCCAGCGTTGCTGCTGAGCCTCTCTGGTGTGGAGTTGTGGAAACTTGGCTGTTAAAGGATTCTCCAGACACAGGAGAGTCTTTTAGTCACCAATAGTGTCCACATCTGGACGGATGGACGGACGGACGGACGGACGGATGGATGGATGGATGGGCTCCTGCTGTGAGTCAGCATTGTGGGCTTTGCTGGAACGACCAGAAACTTTCCCCGAATCAACATTGTTCTTGTAGATTCAGGATGGCAGTTTTTCTTGCACAGCGTTGTCTTTGTACGTTCGGACCGCGCCACCAAAGATCACGTAACGGCCGCGTCCACCGATGTTTTTGTCACCTCAGCCTGGTGGGAAACAACTTTCTGCAACACTGACAACAAAGAACCCACTTGTTTTTAGCTTACGTGTAAATGTTTTTTTCCGTTTTAGCCTCGTTTGTCTCGTATTTTGTTCTTGATTGTGAATGTTTGCGTTGCTAATCTTTCGGTAGCTGGGTAGCCACAATAGCATCGACACCTTTGAATTGACTGATATTTCTGGCCAGAGTAACCCGGTTGAACCCAGCAGAGCTGCATTTCAAAGCTGAAACACCAAATTCCCACATAAACCTGCTCAGCCATGTGATCCGTTATGAAGACGTGTGAATATGAGAAACGGCAAGTGAAGGATTCAGAACAACAACCGGCTGCTGGTTTCCATCTTTGATTACAGCTTCAGCAGACTGAAAGCGATTCTGTCCTCCTCATCTGTGCACGCTTTAGTATCTCTGAGCACTTTTGTCCAGGCCGGTACTTTTTCAGCCTTCCCTAAATGGCTCAGGTCTGTCGCTCCGGAGCACAGGGGAGGAAACACTCCAGCAGTTTTGAGGGTTTTCCCCGTAGCCATGGCGAACGCTGCTGAGCCGCTTTCAGCTCCTCTCTGGGCCTGTTTTGTTCTCAGTCAGAGTATCAACAGAGAGAGCCTTTGAGCGAGCAGCTGCGTCTGTTCCACACTGGCTTACTCATCAGCGTTCCTCCAACCACAGCCTGATCTGCAGCTACGCTGGTGGACACCACGGTTCGGAGCCATCAGCAACACACATCTCGATGCATCAGACTCATTCAGATAGAAACCGTAGAAGGGAATATTGCTGACGTCGCACAACAGGGGAGAAACTAATCTTGATGGTTTAACAGTCTCGGAGGAGCTGATGTAAGATGGTCACGTCAGACATTTCCAGACAGCGGAGTTTGGAATGTCGCAGGAATCCACACAGCTAAAGTCTGTCTGCATTCCTCTGGATTTGCAGTTGAAACTGGCTGCAGTGTCTTTTATGTGTCATCGTGCCTGTTTATTACCTCATTTTTCACAGGAACCACAGGACTAGATTTTATTACGTCGGGTTTTACGTGGGTGAAAAAGTCAGTAGTGTTTTGAATAATGAATCATTTGATTCAGAAGAGAGAGATGCTCTTTATGATCTGCCCGTTACTGCCTTACTGTGCCATGTCTGAGTTTCTTTTATATGTACTGTGAAAATGTGCATGTATACAAAACGTATTACAGAATTTAGAAGACAAACTGCAATTTTATAAGAAATAAAATTCTGATAATTGACAATTTACAAATATTGCATATTTGTAGCGCCTTCTCAGGTGTAGTACACATACCTGTCCTCAGGGTGGCACACGTGGTCACGGCTAGAGTGGAGCCCTTACATCTCTGACATGAAGAGGAAGAGTAAGCTTGAAGAGTGTCACCTGTCATGTTGAGCGCAGTAACATAGAATGGACGTTGCAACAATCGGAGATCAATAACCAATTTACGTGCTGGCTGAACTGAAGTCATGGCTGTGACCTCATTTGTATGCGATACAAAACATCTCGAAAAAACTTTTTTCTTGTGTCCGAGCAGACGAGGTAGAAGACCACGAAGCTGATTGGAGATGACGAGGACGATGAGGACTTGGAGCCAAGAGTGGTAAACCCGAAAACAGATGAGCAGCGCCGCAGACTGCAGGAAGCCTGCAGAGACGTGCTCCTCTTCACAACACTAGACCAGGTCAGCAAAGGTCAGATTCCCCATTAAACCAGAGCAGCTTGTCTTTTTTGGCTCGCAGCGATGTAGCTACACGACAGAAAAACATCCATCCTATCCTAACATCATATTCTAATTTTTTCCCCAGGCAACAGAGAGGATGAGTATATTAGATGTATCAAGAGTTAAGCAGTTCTCAGACAGTGAACGCATCATCAAACAGGTAAGAACCATATTTATGAAGATGAGTATTTTGCCATACAGTTACTGTACATACTGCTTTAATTTATTTTTATTTACACAGTAAGTCTTTAATTTCTCTCTCCACAGGGTGACAAGGCTGATTGTTTCTATATTGTTGAGTCTGGAGAGGTCAAGATAATGATGAGGAGTAAAGTAAGCTGCTCCTTTCCTCTCTCCACGTCTCTGTTTCAGCTGTGTGCTGTTCATTTGACCTCTCTATTTCCAGGAGTCTTCAGCAAATAGCTACAAAGCAAGAGTTGAATAAAATTAACAATACATAGTGGGTATTTATTTCAGAGCCACTCTTAAGCACATTCCTCTGAGTGCTCAACAGTAGTACAACAGCATGTGGACAGTGGCTGCTCACTGTAAAACCTGTAGAGTGGTTTCCTGGTTGGCCTAGCAACAGGAGGAATTAATGTTGTCTGCGTTCTGCTGAGAAAAATAATTAAAGAACGTATTCAGTTAAAATAACACCCTCAAGCTGCTGGGTAACACCAAAGTTTTCATTCTTTTCTCTCCCGTTTCCTGCTTGCCTGGCTTTTCTGTGCAGACAAATACAGACCAAGCAGATGCTGCTGAGGTGGAAACCGCGCGCTGCAGCAGAGGTCAACACTTTGGAGAGTTGGCCCTGGTCACCGACAAGCCCCGAGCAGCCTCAGCCTACGCAGTGGGCGATGTCAAGTGTTTGGGTGAGACGAAGTGTTCTCAGACTCCTTTCCCCTCTTTTCCGTTTCCAAACACAAACACACACACCTACATAAGTGCATCTAATGCAGCTTATGGACACCGAAGAGAGATATAGTAGTCGAGAATGTTACAGTAACAGTTGTGCAGTAACAGGCTTTCTTTGCATCTCTGCAGTAATAGACGCACAGACGTTCGAGCGCCTCCTGGGCTCCTGTAAGGAGATCATGAAGAGTAATGTCACCCAATATGAGGAACAGCTAGTGGCCCTGTTTGGATCCAGCATAGACCTGAGAGACTAAGATGCCATGTAGAGATGCAGCCTCTCCATCCACATGTAAGAAAATCTGCTTCCTCTCTTAGAGGTAGGTGTGCACCTTTGTAGGCAGACTGGTGAGAACAAAAAGAAGCAAACTCATTTAAATTTATGGCATGTTTTATCCACCATCACACAAATGAATTTAGCCAACTCTATAAAAGAACCCACACGACCTCGGGGACAATGAACGAACATTTCCCACACAGACAAGTCTGTTGTTAAATTCATTGCTGCAGTAAGTGAAATAAAGGAGCACTTCTTATTCTGTACATGGACACTTTAATTTGAGCACGCTCTGGCCTCATGTGCAAAGCAGGAAACTTCACAGTGTAAACTGCAACGTTTGGAAATGCTGATCAAGCCAGTCCAGCAGCTTCCTTAGTGGCTGGTCATGACCTACAATGGAGAAGATAAGACTCTTTAGGTTTTACTGTTAATCTTAATCAAATCAAATCCCCACATGAAAAGTTTCCTCACCGAGTGAATCCAGCTGATGTATGAGCTGACTTGGGTAAAGACGGTGGGTTTCTTTGGGACGTTGCAACCCTCACCAGAACCAAAACTCACCACACCGTGGACTTCCCAGAAACCATCAGCCGTTTGGTAATTCAGAGGTCCACCGGAGTCTCCCTGCAACCATGACAACCACTCCCGTCACAGCTTTTACTCAATGCTGGCCCCTTCCCCCTCAGTGAACTCACATTACACCCCGCAGCGATGCCGTCGCCGCCGGCACACACCATCTTGTCTGTGGCCAGGACGCTCCACCAGTCGCCCTGTGAGCAGGTGTCATGGTCGACAACCAGCAGAAGAGCCTGTTGCAGAAGGTCTGCCTGCGGCCCCTCAGCTGTGGATGTAGACACACTGATGAGCGCTCTAGTTCCAGCTTGTCCCCGAGATGAGCTGTGGTCACTCACTGGAGAGTCGACCCCAGCCGGTGATGTAGCAGGAGGCTCCGTGGGGGAGGATGAGACCCTGCTGTGGGAGGCAGGCGGGTGTGACGATGTCAGAGAAGCTGACGGGCGAAGACAGTTTGATCAGGGCGATGTCATTGCTGTGGCGTAGAAAAAACAGGCGATGTCACACTGGGCAGGTCTTGGATGATGTGAAGCATGTTAGCGTGTAGCTGCTGCTGCTGCGACCGGCTGAGCAGGATGTTGTAGTCCTCATGAGCGACGATCACGGCGGCGCTCCGGGACAGGGAGCCCTCCTCGCCGGCCTCACGGCTGTGTTTCCCCAGCTCTACTCTGAGCCTGTGCTCATCTCTGTGTGAGGACAGACCACGCTGCATTTCCACGAGCATACTGTGCCTCTACACATCACCTCAGCATCAGCAAACGTGCACGTACTTGATGCAGTGGGCTGCAGTCAGGACCCACTCTGAGGAGATGAGAGTGCCTCCGCAGACGTGCCTCCAGTGCCCGCTGCTGTCCGTCTGCAGCGACACCTGAGCAGAGCAGAGCCCACTTCTTCGTTCCCTGGCTGAAGCAGTCAACAGGCTCATAGACGTCAGACAAGAGCGTTTACCTGCCAGGGCCAGCTGTGAGGCCTGGCATCCTCTCCCGACACCACCCTGCTCAGCACCGGAGGGATACTGGGAATGCCGCATCCATGTGCTGGAATGAATTAGTTGTGCACCCTATGATTTTCTTTCTCAATAAATAGCTAATTCAAGAGATTGAACCATTTTTTTAAACAAATGTAACTATTAGTTTTTGTTTTTTTTCTCGAAGTTATGAAATAAGAACTCTTACCACTAGCTAACAGAAAATAGAGGAACAGCATGCTGTCCACTGTCATGTGGTGTGAGCACATCTTTGGGGTTGTACAGTATTTATACCGCTTGTTCACAACCCTGCCGGCGCCGAAAACCACAGCTGACTTTTGCAGAAAAGCAAGCAGGTGGTGGAGACTGAGAACGTGCGCAGCATGTGGTTTAGAGACGGCTTTTTTCCCAGCATTGCCGTTCGTCGGAATCATTTGATCATTTTCTCTCGTTTTGCGGAATAATATGCAGAGGTTTTGAGAATGTCATTAACGGTGGGAAGACGAACAGATGTTTCAAATGTGTTTTTATTTGGTCTGATAAGCCATTTTCTCAACTTCCAGCAGGGTCTTTGATCCTGTGCGCTGGTCCGTCTCAGTAGCTCACCATTTTCTGTGGAAAGGAATCAATATAATGAAATGTGCCCTTCTGAAGCAGCTGCACCATCACGAATGTGGGACAGAGGACGGTGGGAGCTAGCTTACAGTGTTGATCCAGTCCATGTAGGAGCTGACTTGGGTGAAGACAGTGGGCTTCTTGGCGTAGTTGCAGCTGAGGCCGGAACCGAAGCTGACGATGCCGTGGACCTCCCAGCTCCCCTCACTGTTCTGGCAGTTCAGGGGACCGCCAGAGTCCCCCTGTTCAGTGTTAAGAACAGCTTACAAATGTCAGTATCTGTGGAACTGCAGACCTGTTACGCCTCTTGCTTTCCGTTTGCTGGATTTGGCTAACATTGAATATTCTGTCCAGATTTTGGGACATTACATAAAATTTAGACTCACGTTGCAACCAGACACCACACCGTCTCCGCCTGCGCAGACCATTTTGGTGGTCACCTGAGAACCCCACCAGTCATACCTGGAGCAGGTGGTGTAGTCCACCACGGGCAGGAGAGCCTGCTGCAGAATGTCAGCAATGGGACCTCCAGCTGTGAGCAGCAGAGATGGACGTCAGCTTAAAGGAAATGTACAAGTTGAGGTATGATTTTGTAAAACATCTGACTCACTGTAGAGGCGACCCCAGCCGGTGACGTAGCAGGATTCGTTGTGTGGAAGGACGAAGTTGGCGGCAGGGAGACAGGCAGCCATGATGGTGTCAGAGAAGGTGACAGGAGACTCCAGCTTGATCAGGGCAATGTCGTTACTGTGGAGGAGCCATGAGTCAGGCTGGGAGTTGAACTCAGGGATCTTTATTGGAGACGGCCCTTTTACCGGATAAAAAACGAGTTCCAGCCCTCGTGCACAATGATGTCAGCGGTGCCCATGAACGCAGCAGCATCCTCGGTCTCTACCAGGTTGTGCTTGCCGAGGGCTACTCTGTACTGCCGTCCAGAGCTGCTCGGTGTGAGAGAGAAACTTGTGAGCCCAGCCTTCTTACATGCTGTTGAGGATTTGGTGCTGCAGGTTCATACCTGATACAGTGAGCAGCAGTGAGCACCCACTGATCAGAGATGAGAGTCCCCCCGCAGGTGTGCCTCCACTCCCCATTTCTGTTGTACTGCAGGGAAATCTGACACAGACACAGGAACGCCATTAACCATCAATAGTTTGACTTTGCTAACGTAACGCTGTCCCACTCCAACGCGTGGATTGTTTCTGACTCGAGGTGGAAACCTCACGTTTTTACCTGCCAGGGCCAGCTGTGAGGTTTGACGTCCTCTCCGTTGACCACCCGGGACACAGAGGGCGGGAAGGCGGGCTGGCCACACCCGTACGCTGTGGGAGACACAAAGTGACCCTAAGTCCTGACCAACACATGGAAGCTTCTGTGAGCTCTGCTGGAAACCATCCTTACCACCAGCAACCAGTAGAGCGAGAACCACAAACTTCATCGTGTCTGCACGGTTGGCATTATAACGAGCAATTTTTATACCTGCGCTGTTATGCAACTGGCAGAGGGGAGGGGTCAGACATCAAAACAGACAGAAAGTTAACACCAGGTCAAGGCTGGAGAGCTGAAAGTGTTTTTACGTAAAAGTTGAGGTGTTTCCTGTGTTACCTATTTGCATGAAGAGTGCCTGACAACCACTTTCTGACTGCGGGATCTGCTTTATTCAGTTGATCTTGTCAGCTTCCAAATGTATCAATCCAAAAAAGTGCTTGAGTTATCGGCAGGTAATGTGATTTTAGAAATCAGTAAATCAGTAAATGCAGGAATCACCTCTGATGACCTGAGGCTGAGCCGTCTTCGGTTGGATGCAGCTCAACTGCATCCAGTCGTACCACTTTGAAATGTGAAACTCTAAAATCTGTTTACTGGCTGGTTGTAGAGTACAAACTTTACAGCACAATTTGGAAAAACGCCATCTTATGTGACGGTGACCAGACCCGCCCTCTATAACACACCTGCGACGGTCACACAAAGTGGGGGAAGATAAGGAATTTCTGAGGGTATTTGTGGTCACTTATCTTCAAGGTCGGTTTGTTTTTCCTGGCTGTTGCACAATTTGGGGTGTGTGATGTGCTCCAAAAAAGTGCTATATAAAGAGGGGCAGGTCTCACTGTTCTTCTGTTGAAGACAACTGACGATGAAGCTCCTGGTCTTTGTTCTGCTCATTGCCGGCGGTAAGTTCTGCAGCATAATTCTTTTCAATGTTCCAATATGGCCTTCACCAAGTAATAAACTAAATGTCTTCTGATGGTTGTTAGCCTATGGGTGCGGTCGCCCCACCTACCCTCCCACCGTTTCCAGGGTGGTCGGTGGCGAGGATGTTCGCGCCAACAGCTGGCCCTGGCAGGTGAGGACCGTCCGTTAATGACTCGCTCTCCTGTCCGGACTTTGGGAAACCTCTCTGTCTTGTTCCCAGGTATCTTTGCAGTACAAAAGTGGCAGCAGCTTCTACCACACCTGCGGTGGAACCCTGATCGCCAACCAGTGGGTCCTGACGGCTGCTCACTGCATCGGGTACATATACGGACATTATATTTAGCAAAGATCTTTAGGGGATTTACCCAGAAAGTCCTTTGTGTGACCTTTTGTTTTTATGTCCAAGCAGCAGTTACACCTACAGGGTCTACCTGGGAAAACACAACCTGGGGAAAAGTGAAAGTGGGTCCATTGCCATCAGTCCCGCCAAGATCATTGTCCATGAGGCCTGGGACTCTTACAGAATCCGGTAGAGCCCCGGCACTTTTCCTCTCCGCTCTGCTACCTGCTGACCGTTTTATGCTCAAAGTGTGGTTGTTTTTCTTGCCTCATAGCAACGACATTGCGTTGATCAAGCTGTCGACTCCTGTCCAGAGGAGCGACTCCATCATGCCCGCCTGTCTTCCTGCATCTGGCGAGATCCTGCCACACAACTTTCCCTGCTACGTGACCGGATGGGGCCGTCTCTGGAGTAAGTACATGGAAAATAGGGAAAAAGAATCTGGGAATCTGTGGACGGGTATGCTATTGGAACCAAATGAGTCCTCTTCTTTTCCTTAGCTGGGGGACCTATTGCTGACATCCTGCAGCAGGCCCGTCTCCCTGTTGTCGGCTATGAAACTTGTAGCAAATCCGACTGGTGGGGCAGCCTGGTCACCAGCAGCATGGTCTGTGCCGGAGGAGATGGCCAGCTGGCCAGCTGCAACGTAAGTCACTTTTCTTTGTACTTACAAACATACATATAGCCCGAGTTGCAGTCTTGTTCACATTTATCTCTCTTATTTTGTCAGGGAGACTCCGGAGGTCCTCTGAACTGCCAGAACTCCGATGGCTCCTGGGACGTGCACGGTGTGGTGAGTTTTGGCTCCAGCATGGGCTGCAACTACTACAAGAAGCCCTCTGTCTTCACCAGTGTTAGCGCCTACATCAACTGGATCAACAATGTAGGTGTAAAAACCCTCAAAAGTAGTGAAATACTGGTCCCAAAAAGAGAATGCGCTATTTGAGACTCACACCTTGTTTTTTCTTGCAGGTGATGGCCAGCAACTAAATGCTGGGTCTTGTATGTCACTGAAATAAAGACACTGAAATTTTGCAGCAAAAGAGAGATCTTGTTTATATTTAAAAACTAAACACGGTGTTTATATGCCTATGAACTGTCAGTAACAGATCGTCCAGGACGCATGCAGAAAACCGTGTGTTCACAGATAAGGTTGCTTTGACCACACCGGACCGCTAGGGGGCGGTGTAGCGCGAAGTCTGGTAGTACGTGATGTTTTATTTTACTGGTGTCATAAAAAGAGAGATCATACTAAATGCGCTGCCATGGACAGTATGAAATTAGGAATACCGTTCGTAATTTGTTCATTTATTTGTTTTATTTTACTGCATTTTATGTTCTGAGAAAAGACCATGCAGCTGTGGCCATTTATAAACACGACATTTATTCTTTGGTTTAATTAACTTTTTTACCCTCTAAAATAATTAGTTCGGTCTTGACGTCAATTTACTGAGTGTAATTTATAGATCTATTCCTATAAGATTACGACAAGATTAGGTTTTTCCATTTCGTTAAATGACCTTAATTCGCCACTAGATGGCGACAAATCTCTAGCTTTGGGTCCTCTCACTGAAACAGCAACAGTTTTATCCTTTAAAACCCAAACTACGTTTGACCTGTGTATGAAACTAAATTAGCTCTCAGTGGATCATAAAACTCTGATTAACGACACGGCATTTCCCTAGATCACCTGAATTACTTCATATTTTTCAAAGAGGTGTTTTTATAATTTAGTGTTTCATAAAAATCATTCCCAAGCATCGTGCACAATTAAGAGATAAAATATGGTGAGACTTTTTAGCAGAGTTATTTATTTCACTTTGCAGGCTCGTTTCTACAGAATTACCACTTGTTTCTTGCTTGAGATCCTTTAATGTTTCGATCCAATTCCATTTAAATAGATTCAGCAGACTCAAACTCCATTTTACAGAAAAGCAAAATTCTGTTTTTTGCTGCCACAAAAGCAAGCGAGCTGCAGACAACAGTAGGCGTAAGGCTTCCTGTCTGTGCCCTGAACCTGACAGACACTAATGTTGAACAAATGTAACCTTTACAGCGGCTCTGCTGTGTGATAGGATACTTTTGGCACTTTCCTTTGTAGAATCCCTGGTTTCTGTAACTCGTCCTGACTCGGTTTTGGCTCTCATCCACGTGTTACCGCGCTTCTGAATGCTGCACATGTTGCTGGCCTCGGGGTGTCCGCCAAATGTTTGGTGTGCGAGGCGGATGCTGAGATGAATGCTCGGATTTTGCTGGAGCACTGGAAGTTGCACACACTTGAGTCGACTGCACATCTACAAAGGCTGCTGTAGGACTCTGAAATGAAAGGGTCAGGGCTTTTCTGGCCCAGGCTGGCTTCGCTGCTGGGAAATGCAGTCAAAGGAAGCTGTTAAACGGTCCCTTTACACCGGCTCCATCAACGCACACGAATGGCGTTTAGCACCACTTTGTCTCCAAGCAGACCAAGTGACAACCGCAGTAAGTGACATCATGCCCGCCAGCTTCCAAGGCGCCTGTTGCCCTCCGCTGGGGCATTCCTGGGTGTGTTTACCACCTTCTGCAAGCAGGATCCTTAGAACACAGTCACGTGCTAGTGCAGTAAAATACCAGTGTGAATGAAAGGAAGCTAAAGTTGAGGTTGTGTTTTCACTTTTGAATAGAGGCTGAGTGGCTGGGAAGGCTTGGGCGGGGTCTGAACTGACTTTTATCGCATCTGCAATCCACCTTTGTTGCTGTTTGAGTACTGTTATTAAATGCACATGTCATGTTTGTCTTTATATTAGGGCTGTTCTTGATTTCGTGCAATGATCTGTGATCTGAGTGGAGGCCTTGCGGACAGGCAGCCTCCACCAGCAGCACAGCAGCGAAAATATTTGAGTTTTGCTTGAGCAGTGGAAGAAGGGAACCATTAAAGCGTTGTCATTTAGAAGGAAAATATTGCTTTTATCAACACTGGCTCATTGGCCCTGCTGATGTCATCATCACCTTGCGCTTGTGTGCTCATGCACGCGTGCGCTGCAAGGCCGACTCTTCCCGTGTGGGCATCACGGGACAAAGTAGTCTTTATGCAGTGTGTTGAGCTCCGAGGCAGAAACATTGTTGAGCAGTAAAACAGCCTGTAACTGAAACCACATGTTCCAGAGTGGAGGACGGACAAACACAGACAGCCTCTGCAGCTCCACATCAGGAGTCGGTGCCCCCATCATCAAGGGGGCTCAGGGGGCTCCTTTTTGACTCTAATGCAACACTCTCTTTCGACATGGAGCATTTTTATATGTATAAAGGAGCTCAAATCAGGAACAGCTTGTCCCTGAACAAGAATGCTGCAGGGATGATGAAGATGGGTGTCGGGTGAAGAAAGCGAGTGGGGGGAGAAAGAGGAACGCTTTTATTTGGCCTGACACGTTTCAGGCAGAGCTCAGCACATCATTAGCTGTCTCACTTCGAGACGTCTTCGTTCAATTAAGTGAATGAACCCCCTCTGCTCCATTCATGCCGGCGTGGCACTGGTAATGCCTGCCTCTGTGGAGCAGGGGGAATTATTTACCTGAATTTGGGGGTAGAGGGAAGGGGGAGGCGAAGTGCTTGGAGGAAGTCGAGGATGGGGTGGGCAGAATTACTCGGTTTACGACACGCCGTGCCCAATCTCCCGAGATCTTCTGTAAATCCAAAGTGTCTGGAAAAAAGATTGAGCAAGCACGCGGAAGGTTTGGACAGACAGCTCTGTTAGCAGACGGGTGGTTGTGGGGAACTGTTCACACTAGAGTTCTACCAGAAACCTTTTCCAGTGTTGTCATGGAAGTGAGGAGCCCTTTCTCCAGACGACGTCTCTGGAGGAAAGGTGCCATTTGTTGACCTCAAACAACTTAGTGCAAAAATGATTCACTTCTATTTGTCCAGTACCATCTGTATTTCATATTTAAGTGCACCGGGGTTCGAGATATAAGATACAAATTCTTACCCCACTGAAATGTCCTGATTTGCAGAGTTATTTTCTGAAGAGCCGCCATGTTAGAAACGTGACACCAGACGGCTATAGTGGCCCCTAAACAGACTTTGGTGATAAGATACTGAAACAATTTGATGCAAAAATGGATCTTTTGCACATTTCTGTTGTTTAGCTTTGTCAGGTAATATTCTCCTCCTTGATGCACACTTTGCTCATTAGAGGGTCGTTAGCGGCTAATTTCTCCATTAACTCCTCCCAACCCTGTCGGTTCATTAGAGGCTGTCTTGAAATCCTATGGCTGGCTCTGCAGGAGGTCTGGCCTAATTAAAGGGACAGTGTTCCACATTAGCCATGCATAGAAGCCAGCCTGTAACAGAGTTTAGATCAGTCCAGCCCCGGGGTTAAAGCTGAACCCTTGACCCAAACCCAGTACCGCTTTTTTCCTCACTTTGATGCAATGCTGGATTCCTGTCCCCTTACACACGTCCTTTCCTTCATTCTTCTAAAGATGAGTGTTTTTATTCTGAATTCAGATTGAGCAACTCCTGTACGTGATTTTAAACTATGTGGACAGATGTTACTAACACACCTGTCTGAGCTTTATGTCCATATCACCAATAACAAAACAATATGAGTTATTTTATTGATTACAAGTACTTTCTGAAGTCCAAACAACCTTGAACTGTGCAGTTAGAGGGTCATTGTAATTCATTAGTTTTGGATTTCTTTAACTGCTTCCACTGAGACCAGTAATTCTTCCTTCTGAAGTCCTGGAGCTGAGTGTCAGGGGCCATGTTTGTGTTGTTGTAGATCCTCTAAGAACCATTGTTTGGAGACCTCACAGGTTCCCTTTCAATCTTTTGCAGCCACGGATGCCCTAGCCCAAGCACTTTCTTCATACTTTGGGGGTAGTGTTTATCCAAGTGTACTCACCTTCATAAAATGATCTGTAAATAAATGTGGTGATGTAGTTTGAGCCTAACTAAAGCAGAAAGAGAGTTCAAACATGAGATTCTCTTCTCTGTATCCTCCTTCGCCGCCGCCACGCTGTCTCATCCCCACACACTGACCATCTCTGCATCTCTCTCTATACCCCAAATTGCCAATCTCAGTCTGATTTATGATATATTTGGGAAGTAACTAAATACGATGGTGAGGGAGATAACATCTTCAGGCCCCTGCAAAGACAGGAACTCTGCAGTGTGCACTCAATAACAGCCCCTTGCTGTGGCAGAAGAGCAGACTGGTGATAGAGAGCGAGGGGATCTCTCTTGGTGGGGGTAATTGGGACCATGTGAGCCCCCCTCCACCCCCTTTTGCAGGGATTAGAGAAGAAACAGAACTCTCTCGGTCACAATATCACTTTCAATTAGATGAACTGGGAGCAAAGGTGCACAGGAGATGAGGAGGGTGAGGGCTCCAGGCCGGCAGGGACAGAGAGGTGGCAGGAGTGAAGATCGATCTCTTCTGCACTGTCCTGATCACGCAGGACTGTTACCAGCACTGTGGCTTCATGTCTCCTTCATCACAGGAACTTTTAGGAGAAAGAAAATTAGCTGAAAAATTAGCTCTCTAAAAAAGATTAACATTAAAATTTTAAAAAAAAAGGAAAAAAACTGATTAAACAGCATCTTAGTTTAAAGAGAAATAAATGTATGGATTCTTCCGCTACAATTCCTGCTGTTCATAGTACATAACTGTTTAAACTGTTAAACTCAAACTCCTCTACTTCTCTGCTTATATTTGTTGTTTAATTGTTGAACGTTGCTTAGTTGTTGCTATGGTTACTTTAGTTCTGAAGGAACCATAAAATGCCTCGCTGACATGGCCTTTTATTCCTTCAGATTAGATTATAAGATCAATATAAAACATTCATCCTCCAGTTGCTGGCGTACACTAGCGCCATCAAAGGTGTCGCTTTCGCGCTGCCTCATGTTTTACGCTGCAGCTGTGTTTGACCAGCACATGTGAGTGTTTCCCAAATGTGTCACCACTTATTTTGAATATAAAGGTAATTGTATAAATGACAGATCAGAAAACATTATTAACATTAAATAGAAAAAAATATTTATGCGTTGAAAATGTGATAAAGACACGTGTATGAGTGACAAGTTCTAGATACAAATGCATACAAATTGTCCAAGGGGACAATAGGGAATCAACGTCTCTTCAAAACAGGAACGCAGCACACTAGGAATGGCACAACGGGAACCTAAAAAGAACAAACAAACATAGTTGTTATGTTCAGTGTGTGATGACCTGTGCACAGTTTCAGGTTGTCCTCATGAACACGAGAAACTCTGCTCTAGCAGAGGACGGACCCTCTCTGGCTCTGAAAGCGGAGCCCATGTCGGCCCTTGTGAGGTAATTATGTGTTTTTGTTTAGAGTATGTTAACCTCCACATCTGTCTCCTCTCTGCACTCCATCTTTCTGCCTAACAATATCACCCCCCTCTTCTTGTCTCCCCCCCACTCTCGTGTGTGTTTGTGTGTGTGTGTGTGTGTGTGTTTTTCCTTTCCCGCTCTGTTCTTTGCAAGTCATCTCCCCCTGGGAAGAGGTGCCTGGGATGCTGGTTTGGCCATACATCTCTGTCAAAATCTCTATGAATAAATTAACCTTTTAAAGATTAGTCCACCCTAATACCTCAGGGTTTTTTTTTTTTTTTTTTAAACAGACGGCGCCCCTTCCTCCCACCCTTTCTACGCCAAGCTTCACCAACTTGGCATAAATGGTGAAATTATAACTTGTGAAGGAACAGACACATTCCTTAATGACTCTGAACAAAGACGAAGTAGGAAGCCAATGCGTTAAGTTCATTTAGGTCCACATCCTAATGATACCGAAGCTTGGATTTTTTTATTCTAATTTATGGCAACATGGTGATCGCCATAGTAATGGCGATGAATATAAAAGCACACATCCAGTCACACTCTGATGGAAGAATTAGGCTGCAAAAACAAATCTCATCCAGTCAATATTAAAAGATTAATTACCTTTTAATTTTAAACCCTCCTGTTCCACACATTTACACAGATTTTTTTTTTTTTAATTGTTTTTGTTACGCGATAGCCTATTTTTTTATGTATATTTTTACGTGTGTTTATAGGCCTGCTCCAAACATTTCAGACAAGCTTGAAGACGGTGTTCTGTTTTTTGAAGGAAGAGTTTTGTCTCTTTCCTAGCAGCAGAAAGAGGCCTGAAAGAAATGACATAATTTATAAACTCTTCAATAGAACTCGTTTCAATGTTCTACTTGAGTTTGTGTTTTTCAGCACAGTCCTGCCAATATTTCGAGTCCTTTCCTTCCCTGTGACGAGCAGCCCAAGCGTGTGTGTGTGAGGTTCTCTCTGGTTTGGTTTATTTAGATGGAGAACAGTGCCTGGAATAGCTCCAAATGCCCGTAAGCACACGCGCTGAACGTTTCTGACTGTGGTTACCTTTACAACGCGCATGCTAATGCCCCTAAAATGCTTTCAATCCAAAAGTGTTTTTAAGCTGATTCTCTCCATTCCTTGGTGAAGGGCTGCAGCCCGTGAAGATATTTCCTGCTGCTTTTAGTGCAGAGAGAGAGACATTCTGTCATTGTTCTGAAAACATGTGAAAAAAAATCTGCTGAAAAGAATATAGTTTACTGTATATATTTTTTTAGTAACCAAACATAACAGTGGCCTCTTGTTGGAGATGGAGTCAGACCTGTATCCACCTTGGGTTTTAAACAAATCAGGGTAATTATGAAGAACAGGTTTTGAGTTGAAATTCCTTGAAAAATAAACTCCTCTTGACTGAAGGAATATGACATGTATTGGCTGTGTCACTGGTTTTAGGTTTCGCTCTCGGGGCAGGCAGAGGCGTCTCCTGGACTTCCTGAGCTCCACCAGGTGCCAGCTCATGGAGCAGGGGGACTGGAGGACCCCTCTTCCTTTATTTAGTGTTTGTGTGCATGTGGATGAGGGGAGGGGGCCCGGTCCTTCTGGTCTTCAGTCTTCCCTGTTCGACCTCATCACTCAATCTTCATTTAGCCCCTGACATGTTTTAGCCAACACTCCTGGGATAATTTACCGTGTGTCTGCAAAGACCAGTTTGGCAAAGCTTCCAGTAATGGAGTACCGCCACCCAACACCGCAGCAAAAAGGCTTCAATTGAATTTGTTTTATTTCAATTTATTCATCCCATATAAACCAAATGGGAGGAGGAAGTTGTAATGTCTCCATTACCCTACAAAAAACCTCCCCCTGACTTATAACTTCAGGCCTGTGCAGATGTTCTCCTGTAGTTTTTTTTCCCCATTTCATCCAGACTTGTGATTGGAGTAAAAAAAAAAAGAAAAGAAAGAAAAACGGCACGCTGACCTTTGCTGCTAATCTACAACAGTTGACAACATGTGGCTCGCTAATACATGAAACACATCCTATGGCGGAAAGGCCAGCGCTGCAGAACACCGGCCAATTATCTTTGCCGGCCTCCAGACAAGTCTGGAGTGCTCTTGAGATTTATGACTTGAATTCCCGCGTCTAATGGTCGAAGTTATTAACTTTTCAAAGTCCGTCTCTCGCACCCCCCCCACCATCCCCCTCGTCCCCCCGTCCCCCAAACCCCCACGTCTCCCTTCACTTTTGTGTCTGCACAGGCATTAATTCGGCCTCTTGATTAACAATAGCCGCAGCCACTCCGCGGGGCAGCGAGGGCCTCGCAGCAAAGGTCCTGGAACGGCGCTTTGCAAACTTTGGGTCAGGAGCAGTTTGTGTTATTACCATCTGATGTGTGTTATTATCTAAGCATAGCTGCGCTCCACATATGCTGCAGAGGACAGCCCAGCAGGGATGAGAACAGTTCTTGTTTTCTCTCAGCAGGAGGCTCCAGAGATCACAGAAAAAGCTGCACCGGTGCTGCAGCGGCCGCAGCAGCAGCAGCAGCAGCAGCAGCAGCACCGGCCCACATATGGAAATGCTTGATTTGATATAGTGTCGTTTTACTCCGCAGAAACGAGAACATGCACGCTCTCCTCCCTTAATCTGCAACCTGCTACCATGACCACTGTAACCCATGGAGATGGATTGTGATATACGACACAGGGTTATTACCTTTGCTGTTAAAAGAGTTATTAAATAATTCTCTGCTGTCTTCTGGCCCTGAAACTGCCCTGGAAGGTGTTTGAAGATTACGTCTTTAATGTTCTCAAGTGTAACGATCCAGCTGCAACAAATGTGTTTTGAAGTTTATTATGTCAATGTTAGTAATGTTGTTCTAATTCTTTTTCTAATATAGTAAATATTGGGATTTATCCTATGTCTAGAATATACTTTTTTCTTGCATTCAGCCTCCTTAACTTATATATTTGTTCATTAAACTCAGCTCAGTTTTTATATCTTGCATTTTTTGGGAAATGCAATAATAGCTGGACAATGTAACTCTGATTACAGCAATGCTACCAACATTATTTATTTAAGCACGTATTTCTCTAAAATGATCATTCTAGGATTTAAGCAGACAGTGCTTGAAATCTCTGATTTCGGGTCTATTTTTCTACTACAAATATGTGCTTATGCTTGTACTGTTAAGTGCTGAGAGGTTTAACAGTCACGTGTAGTTTTGATCATCTGGTTTCAGATTTGGCTTTTTAAATGTTGCTCAGGGGTCTACATTGGTGTCCTGAACCTCCAGCAGAATATTAAGAAGTGAAGCGATATATAGGATATAAGCAATCAAATCTTTATTTTAAACAGTTATGATTTCCTAAGAGCTTGGCTTCATTTTTATGACATTATCAGATCTTCTAGCCTTTGTTTGTTCAGTGTCAGCAGAATTGAGCTCTGGTCTTCTTCTTTTCTTCTTTTTTTTCTATGTATTGAAGAATTTGTGATCAATCTGGGATCAGATGGACATGAAACCATGTTTATAGGACATTTTGGCCTGGAAGCTGCTCCTGAATTTAACCTGTGTGGCCAAAGCTGAACAGATTTCTCCTTCTGAGATGTCACCAGGAAAGCAAACAGAACACGTATCTGTTATCTATTACAAAGGCAAGCGTAGTTCCACCTAACTGAACAAATGGACCTGTCTAACGTGGGGGTAGGGGTGGGCACAAAGGCGTTCTCACTTTCAGAATGTGCCCCAGCTCAGCTTCCGTCTCTGACTTCTGCAAGGACCAGTAAAACCGTTCAAATGCTTCCTCCGCCCCAGAGTCCGGCTGAGTTCCCCCTAATCTCACACGAGTTGAGACCTCAGGAGTCTGTCACCTTCCCTGTCACGCTCGGCTGCCTGCAGCCCATTGGCTGGCAGCAGATTTATTTCTCCTTGTCAGAGCCAATAGCATTGCGACGAGGCTCGGCCCACTGTTTAGTTACAGTGACAAACATGCTGATTAGAGAGGCCTGGATGATGGATGGCTCCTCGCCAGAGAGCGGCCCAAGTTTTTAGCAGGTCATAATGGGCTTGACACTGCACAGTGCCTCTCTTTCTCCCTTTCTTTCTATCCTCTCCTGGCGGATAGACTCTCCCCCCACCCTCCCCCCTCCACAGGTCAAACTCCAGAGGTCAGGAGTTAACGGGCCAGCCTTTGCGCATTGCCAGAAAATCAAAATGACCCTGTTTGGAGTCATATTTGTAGATACTCCATCATGATCATGGCCGTGGTGACACCTCTATTCCCTTCTTTCCCGTAGCCTTTTCTCCTATGACCACGAGCTCCCACACTGGTAAATAAATGGGTCCACAACCCCGCTGGTTTATTTAAACCACCAAACCTCCTTGTTTCAGTTCAGCATTGGTGCTTTTGCACAAAGCACACACTCAAAAGCACAAACACCCACTCCCTTCTTTAATGCAGTTGTTCATATGGTGTATTGAGTTTATTTGCAGCAATTGGATGTAGGGTGCAGCCTCTGGAGTGTGTCGAAGGCTGTTTGCTGTTGAGTAATGCTTGAGAAACTAAAAATATAGCTTTACTGCTCAATCTGCCGAGATGTCTGCACAGTTTGGCCTGCTAACACCTTGACCTTGACTTGCTAACTCGGCTACATGGATCCCACACGTCACACAGAACGTCGTCTAAATGTGTTTGTGGAAAGTTCTGTGTCATTTAATACTGGCTGCTAATTAAAGAGACAGTCTACAGCAGACTGTTTTGATCAAAGCTCATATAAAGCATTATGCACGGCTGCGTATGCACCAGATGTTTAACCTGACAGGTGAAGAGGTTTTTTTTTTTTTTAAGAAACGTGTCAGCCACTCAAAAGCGAGGAGATGACCCTGACTCAATATTGCGGACTGCAGGAACCAGGGGGCACGTTCGGGACATTTCGGCCTGGAGGCCAAACGTGTGTGCGTGAGTTTGCATGCATGTGCGAGACACAGAGACGGGCTGGGAGAGTGCAGGGCGAGACGGCACCTCATTTGTATTCTTTTCGAAACAGATGCTCGGCCGCATTAACGACTTCAAACTAAAACATTCATAAAGTGTTATTGGATTTTTAGCAGCAGGGTTAAGAAGCGTGACCTCGGAGGTCCGGAGGTGGCCGGCTCTTCTCTCTTTAACACTCCCTCGTGTCCTCCTCCCCTCTCTTTCCTCTCTCTCATTTCAATGCTCCGGTGACATCACCGTAACTCCACTTCAAATTGGATGCAGAGAGCGAGAAGTTCAGCAGTAGCCCTGGGCAGTGAATATTTTCCATTTATTTGTTTATTTTTGACATAAAAGGGATCCAATACATTACAGGTTAAGTAATAGGTAATCAAATTAATTCCGTCTGTGTGTATGCATTCTTCACTCATGATGATGCCATAGATGTGCTTCAGTGGAATCCCCCTTGGACAAATGATCAAAACGTGCGATATAAGGGGTAGACAAAATGAAAACAGCACTATTGCAAAACCGCAAACGGTGTTACAAGGCTTGAAACCGCTAATACACAAGACGGAAGCAGTCCACGCTCGCAGCATTGCTGAAACATGTTGAGAATTCATACCGGTTTAAAAATGTCCCCCATATTCTGCATAAAAACAAAGCCAGTTTTCGTGTGCAAACTCAATTTGTACAATTAGGAAGGAAACAGATCTTAAAAATAGTTGACCTGAGTTGTGTTGACTTAAGTGCAAATCTGAAGTGTTTTCCGCTGCCAGCAATAACAGGGTTCCCGAAAAACACATCGACACAGTCTTTTGATTCAGTAATTGTGTCATTTCAGCTGCTGCCAATATGTCAGCTATGATTAATCCTGCTGGCATTTCAAAGGTTCACTCATCAATATTGAGGACTTATGAAACTTACAAAAGATTTTCTCTCAAACACAGAATTTTTTCTTAAAAAAAAAAAATGTTGGCATGGCTGTAAATAAGCTTTAGCAAAGGTGCTGATATTAATCAGCATACCCTTCAGTCAACTTATTGGAGGAAACTGGAGAAAATATTTTTTTCTTGTTTCCCAGTACTTACAAATTTGTGCAGAAATTGCAATTCCACTGTAAATTATAGTGGCAGTAATAAGAATTGAATTTTTAAACAATGCACAAAATGGCAGCTAAACGATAGCTATTGGAGGGATGTTGGTGATAAGACGGCTCTAGTGGATGGACTGTCTGAAATATTGAAATACACACCACCATTGTTTGTGCTGGTCCAGGGTGGATGTAAAGGGAGCACAAATGAGCCCTCAGACTCATTTTTACTACATCCACTGTTGGCTTGTGGTCAGCGTGAAGCTGAAGTGAGACACCATTACATTTCTGCTGCTGCAGTTATGAGACGTATGAGTCACTCTATTCCTCTGCCAGCCCCCTTACTGGCTGAAACTGTCCATGTGCTCATAGGTGTACATGTGGTTAGCATGTGGCTCCGGCATGCGCACGCGCAGCCGGAGCTAACAACGAGGCCTCCGGAGAAACTCAGGAAACCCGAGGCCCTGGTGCTTCCAGACAACATGTGTATGCGTTTTCCATAGGTTTCGTGTGTCCGGGGCCACTTTATGTGTTAACAGCTCTCAGCCTTTAGCCTGGAGGTATGGAGGCCGTGTAAAAAGAAGCTCATACTCCAGTGGTTATTTGCACAACGTATATCACATTACGCAGCCTTACGCATTCTAGAAGGAGCTCGCGCTCCCAGGTCTTGGTCCTGATCAACTCATCATCAGAACGCCACACTTTCAGAACTGATTGCAGTTGCATCGTGTGCGGGCTACTTGCTCTGCTGTCACCACCTCTCTGCAAAATCATCGCAAAAAATGAACCGGCCGTCGATTTGGTAAATCACCGCAAGAGGCTGGACCCCCGTAGCGCGGCGAGTGTACTCTAGTGAGAAAGAAAGTGCTAAGCCACCATGAAATAGAGGTTGGGTTTCGATGCCAAGCTCAGTTTGTCTTGTCACCCTGCCAAACCATGCGTAAAAGCCAGGAGGAAAGTCGGTACTCGCTCTGTTCTCGTCTATCTTTAACTAAACTAAGCGACCAGCAGGAGCAACCTAGCAGCCAGACCCCCAGCCTGAGACAAGTGGCCAAACTACCAGTGATGAAAAGTTCACTATCCGTGAATGTTGGCTGTGTATATTAAGGCTTTAGGAGTTGCTATGGAGACAAAATAGTTTTGACGTGATGCAGTTAGATGGATGTCCCGAGTGGCTGAGGAGATGCAGCCTGGGTTCTGCTCATTAAAGCGGCCACCCATGCAATAAACGTGTTAAATAAACCACAGATTAGAAAAAGCTGTCTCTTTAGTCTTGCGGCGAAGAAATTGTGCTGCCTGCTCTCAGATAGATTTGATGGCTCCTAATGGTGTCTACAATACTAAGTAATAGTTTATTGGTCTGTTTGAATCTGAAAGTAAAGCCATTTAAAGCGGCCAGAATCGCCCATAAAAGTTAGGCTGGACCTTAATTAAGTGTCGGTTCTGGAATATTAACTATTTTAAAAAGTGCTAGCAATGCTTTCTATATGATATCTAGCCTGCTCCTTGGTGGTAATTAGCATAAAGGAGTCAATAACTGGTCACCCGCGCTCAAATTTACTTCTTTGGAGACCTACACTGATGACTGGCTGCACCCACATTTTTATTTCTTAATGGGCCAAGTTCAGCACGGATGGGCGGGGGAGGAGCATTCCTTGCCGCACAACTCAAGGTGATGAACTTTATTTCACTTCAGAATTACACGCTTGGAAGTGGAATGATTGGCATAATTGTCCCACATTCACATATGGCTTGTATCCACGCTGCTGCAGCACAGCGTATCAAAGAGGACTGCGTAATCACCGTAATTACGATTGAGGATGCAATTACACATATTATTGCCTTATTAGTGTTGATTTTTTTTTTTTTGCTCTTTCTCAAAGGAGGGAGTGAAGGGAGAGGCCATGTCGTACGTGTGCGCTATTACACCTTTTTTTTTTAACTGCTTTGCTAGGTGCTGTTTAATTCTTAACCTTCCCTGACATGGCTTCTTTAGTCTCTTCCTTAAGGTTAATATCTTTAATAAAAGCTAATATGAGAAATAGCACTTTCCGGGTATGTCCCACCAGACTGCATTACAATTTTCACTGGACCTGGCCTTTCTCTGTCTCTTTTTTCCGGCGTGCGTGTGTGTGTGTGTGTGCATGCGTGCATGTGACGAGCAGTAAATTGCTTTCTTATGGTAAAAGTTCATTCAGCAGAAGGCCTTGTGTTATTTGTCTGACCTGCTTTGATTTAAACATTCTGGCTGTGGTCTGGGTCTGGTCCAAAATACAGTGAAATAGCATGCCTGTACCCACCCCCCCCACCCCCTTCCCCCCCACGTGCCCACAACCACCACAACCACCACCAAAAAGAGGAAAAAAATAAGCCTTATCACCTTTACCCATCACCTCACCACCTCCCTTCTTGTCGTCCTCTTATATCGGCCCCCCCAAAGAGGACTGTTTTGTTTCTGACTCTGTGGCCCACGCTGGCGCTCAACCAGAGAGTCTGAGCTTTCTCAGGTCGTCTGCATGGCGTTCATGAAAATTGCAGAGGCTTCTCTCTCTTCCATACATTTGTTGCTGCGTTCTCCTTTTCCTACTCGGCGTCAGGGACCGCATTTGCTCGATGTATAATCTCATGTAAATGACACACGTATATACACGCGGTTTTACCCGGCTTATTAGATTCTGTGTGTCCGGGTGTGTATGTGTGTGGGAGAGAATTTGTCCAGACAGATGTGCGCGAAAGCGTAAAGGGAGCATACCTTGTGTGTAGCCGCGGTGGAAGCCTCGGGCCATGTTTGCACTGGGTGACAATAAGCCCTTTTATTCTTTTTCTGCCTTCACTAATGTTTTGATTTCTACTTAAAGTTTTATGTCAGTGCCCTCCCTCAAGGGTGCCATTACCTTGTATGCTAATAGAGCTATGCATATTCTATTACTGCTGTCAGGTCAAGATAAGGGACACGTTCAGCAAAGGAACACTTAGAGGCCAATGAACCCAGCAAGGGGTCCCGCTGCCTCGGCGTTATCAGTCATCTTCACATATGAACGGAGTTGGCTCACGGGCCCTCTCTTTCTCTTGGCTAATGGCTAAAGACTGTCTTCCGTAATAATCAGTCACCGGGAAACCGCTCGATCCCTATCTCACACAAACCCAACGGTGTGCTGGCACTGCAAAAAAAAAAACCCAAAAAAACCCCCCAAAAACAAAAAAAATGTGCACAGCTGCAGGCTCGATCCGAAAACCGACCGCAAAGAATGCAAGAGCGGGGCAATAACACTAACACTGTCACACGGAGACAAACACGTCTCATTTAGGGTCAGCTTGGATGGGGCTAAGTAGGTCTTTATTTTCAGACTGACTGAAGTCTTCTCTCCCGCATAATGGTAATGAAGCCATATGGTATGTGGAATTGGATTACTAACAAATGTTCCATACCACCATCTTCCCTCTGGCTTTCTTTTTTTTTTTTTATCCCAATCCCCCCTCTGCGCTCTTTCTCTCTCTCTCTCGCTCTCTCTCTCTCTCTCTCTCTCTCTCTCTCTCTCTTGCTCTCTCTCCCTCTGTCTGCCCCCTCCTCTCCTTCTGCCCTGTGTCGCTGTCCTCCAATAAAGCAGCCATTTCAAATTGGAACAGCATGTTGTCAAGGAGGGCGCACTTCATTTATAAGATTAAATTAAAAGCCAGCCATGCTCGGATGGCATTTTGTGATGATGATGATGATGATGATGATGATGATGATGATGATGATGATGATGGTGATGATGATGATGGTGATGATGATGATGGTGGTGGTGCTAGTGAGAAGGAGGAGAAATGGAACCCTTTCAGCTGCACACAATCATCTTCCTGTCATGTGATTTGCTGGTTCCTGGCAGTGACACCTTCTTCCTGTCACCTGCCAGGATGTGTCAAATGCCACACCTGAAACCCTAAAACAAATGAATCCAGGGTTCTTGCATCTTTTCCCTTTTTCCAGTACTTAGGAAGTGTTCTGGGAGCCCTTTTTAACACATGTTGTAAAGTAGCCAAACAAGGCTGCAGGTTGGTGCTGTGTCACAGATGCGGCCCAGTGATATATCACACTCCGGACTAAAAGGGCCTTTCAGATGATGGAGGCAAATTTCATTCGGTTCCCTACGTGAAAACAGATGAACTTTTATTGAAAACGTGGAAGCGATTAGTTTAAGGGGCGTCTTTTAGTGTAATTCCCAAATGAAATGAGCAGACCCTGTATTTATGAAGCCCATAGCACAAAGAAGGGAGCTCTTAATGAGGCAATTAAGCTGAAGGGTCGAGAGACTTTGATCCAGAGTGCGGTGATTTTTAAAAAAACATTGCACAGTGATACATACTCATAACTCAGGGCCCTTAATTGTGCTTAATTTGTTTGGAATAGGAATGTGCTTTCAATTACAGTGTGGATTTGGGCCTGCGTGTTTAAAAGTGGCTGTCAGGGAAAATTAAGAAGCAGTTTGTTTCCCCTCCCACGTCACTGTTTTGTATCATGGCTACAGATACAGAGACAGATAGACAGATGAAGAGAGCAAACAGAAGGTAGAGAGAGGTAATTAGGCAAAAACAGACCCTTTAGAAGAAGCCATGGGTGGACGGATGGTTAAACAAGGCAGACGAGGAAACTGGCCAAGGAAAGTCTCCTCTTTAAATACTTGTGTTTGGCAACAAATGCTCTAACAACAACACAATTGTGTTCACCGTGGTGAATAGTTAACTGTGCTGTTTGCAGTCATCTCATGGTCATAACCGCGCTCTTCCTCTTCAGAAATAAATCAGGCAGCAATAACAAAATGTATCTCATACGCTCATTCACAATATTTTTCATAGTTTTCATTTTATTTCTGTGTGTCTACAATCCATGGCAACGGGTTGCCTTAACGACATGGGGGCGTTTCAAACATAATAATGTGTTTTGTTCTCTTCATTTAGTGTTATTTTATGGGTAAACTTCATTAAATCCATTGATGCACAATTTTGCAAAGTTTACAAGAATAAAAGCTGCTAACATCTTGATGCCAAATCCCACCATCATGCATGTCTACAGGCCTGTATTCATGTTGCGCATGCAGGCACATTATATTCATCAAATGTTAGGAAACCTTATTCTATCAAACAATGATTATTTTTGCATATGTATGTAAGCACGAGCTGTTCTGTGCTCAGTAGAGCCATTTTCAACAGACTTTACAGTAGCACAGTAGCAAATTCATTAAAGGGAAGGCTTTTATTCAAAGGCCATGAAAGAGCCATAAGAAGTTGTGGAGTCACAAATCACAAAGCGAAAACCCTGGCACAGTTTTTAACAATGTACAAAAACAGACTGACTCGGTGTGAAAGGAGCAGAAAATGCTAAATCATTTAAGTAAATTCACGCTTCACTTCAACACTGATGCCGCGTAGGATTCCCACACTGTAGGGGATTAAAACAGCCCCAAAGACAGAAGAAGGCCCTGACTCAGCAGCCGGGAAGGCAGCTTGTACCGCCATTCCCTCCAGGTTTGCCTTGGCTGAAAAGGAAGCTTGGAACAAACGGCCCATATGGTGGGATTTATGTGGTCATACCAACTTCGGGACATGTTGAAAGAAGAGAAGCAGCCCTAAAAACTCAGCTTTCAGCTCTTGAGGTGAGCTGCATATTCCAGTTTTATACATCCACTGGGGTATGAATAATTTCTCATCATAATTCCTTTAAATAAATACCGATTTATTTTTTCCACTCACTGATTATATGGCACTTGGCCTCTGACACATAATGTCCACTGTCAGCACCTGCCTACACGCCCTGCTGTTCCCTTTTTCTTTTTATAAAAACCTGCCTATGCTGTATCATGTCTGTATGTATATCATGTTTGCTATGTTTGTATATTTGTTCCTCTCTCTTTCTGTCTCTCTCTCTGATTATTTGTTCTGTCTCCCTTGTTTTCTCTTCTTTTACCCCGCTGGTTTACCCCTCTGGTGTAAGCTGCGTCCTGCTCAAGCTTTCTTCTTGTTAGTTTTTCCTTGCCCTTGTGCTTACCTGGGGCTCAGGCTTTGAGTTTCTGCCTCTGTAAAGCAGCTAGAGACAATTTTATTGTAAAAAGCATTATATAAACAAACTGATTTATATTGATTTGATTGTCACCTTGGCCCATCTCCTCATCAGTCTCTTTATCACGGCTCAGGTGTTCCAGTTGAGCAGCCTTTTTTTCCCCCCAACAAGTGTCAGCTTGTTAAGTTGATGAATAGGTTTTGTCTTGCTAATTTATTACTCTTGACCTGAGTGCTCTCGGCCCATGAGTGTGTCTGAGTCACAGCCCAAGAGAGAGAGCAAGAGAGAAAGAGAGAGAGCAAGAGAGAGAGAGAGAGAGAGAGAGACAGAGAGAGAGAGAAAGCGAAAAACGTCTGACAGGCAGATGGTCCCTCTCGTCGTCTCTCGAGGTCTTCCACTTCACAGTCCATTACACCCGCCCTTTCCCATCAGCCTGTTGTCTGTCATTCTCCTCCGCTCTCATCCCCGTGCGCTTGTCTGTGCCGCCGGCCGCATGTCGAGTGTCAGGTGCAATCTGGGCTGACTGATCTGTTGTGGCATGTGCGAGAGTGTAAAACCAGCAAAGCAACACGGCCCGCTCCCTCCACGTCGCCATCTCTGTTCTGGGGTTGTCTGCTTTGCTAAAGCTCATGGTTGTTAAGAGGAAAGCAGAAACCCCTCCCAGAGTCTCAAAGGAGCCGTCAGCATGATATTCAGACATTCAGACCACAAGGGACAGAAAATCTGACTCCAGTGTCGGATCGGCGCTGTCTGGGAGGACCGAGCTGCTCTGAGGGTCATTCAATCCAACTGTAAACGCTAATCTAAACACATCTTAGGGCAACTGCAGCATCAAAATGTTTGGGAGGAATGCAGGAGGAGGCAAAAATCTTACAGAAGTTCAGGGAATGGGCCCAAACACAATTTTATCAGAAGTACCTACTTCTTGGTGCGTTCATGTCTTTGGTACTTTTATGGGTTTTTTTTTTTTTTTTTTTTTGCAGAAGCATCGTTTTGAGGGACTGATTAAGTTTTTAGGTAGGCACTCTTGGTGACATAAGGAAAAGAAGTCTGCACCCTTGGGACAAATAGATAAGTGCTGATGTTCAGTCTGTGGTTAAGTAATGGGAGATGGACAAGAACACCCCCCCCCCCACACACACACACACACACACACACACAAACACACCTGAGGTTGTAAAGTTTATCCATGAAGGCACCTGGTTAGAGGCTGGTTAGACAAGACAGGTCACCTCCCCCAATATACACACAAACACACCTCAGGTAGTGTAAGACTCTCCATCAAACATCTGCAGGCTAACAATATCCAGCTAGGGCCTGAGATGTGTATTGTACCCAAGATCCTTCTAGTATTGTGTAAAAACCGCCAACAATCTCGTGCAGTCTGATATTGCTCCAGCTATGTTTTAGTGTGTATATTTAACGTAGTTTGTGTCATATTGGTTAAAATACACACCAATTTTGGTTCTTCCAATATTGCTACATCATGTTTTACTGTGTTTCTCCAAAGTACTTTCAAAAAGCCCACACCCCTACTAGACAGTTTTTAAGTCCCACACAGTCATGTGCACATGCACACACTCACACTCTCACACACACACACACACACACACCACACACACACACACACACACACACACACACACACACACACACACACACACACACACTTCTCCTTCCTTGATCAATGGATGTTAAAGATTTGCCAGCTAAGCAGAAATGCCAGGACTGTTTCCTGCATCTTAATCTTCTGCCTTTGTTGTAGGAGTAAACCTGGCCTCTCTGAAAAGAAAAAAAAAAGGGGGACCTTTAATTAGCTTGAATAATGGCCATGCATGTGTGGATTTAATCCCTTTGGCCGGCTCTGCTCCGTTAATGGTTTCCTTGTCACTCAGGACACACTGCATAAAAGCCCCCTCTGCTTTTCACTCCCAACACCTTCTTTTCTTCTCCGTCTGTCCTCCAGCAGCCAGCCGCTGGCAGATCCAGCACTTCTTCCTCCCGCTGACCACCTTAGACTTTTCATCATCTTTTGTCTCTCTGCAGAGACGTCGAACTGCAATGAATTGAGCCTTTTGTCGTCTGCTCCTTCTTCTCCTCACTTGTTTTAAAACCATTTTTTTCCGGTATCTGCACTAAAGGTTACTGGGCTGAAATGTTGCACTGCTAACATCAGCAGCAGCCGTCCTCTGCTGCAGGGAACCCTCTCCCCTAACGCAGTCAGTGAGATGTTCGGCATAAATCTTTTAAATTATAAATCAATAAATAGTTAATACAATAATAGGGCTCTTTATAAATATTTAAGCGAGAGGCGACAGCGGTCGGGGGCTGCGCGTACTCCTGACTGCACACAGCTACACTGGCACATTGTGCACTCAGATCAGACACAATGGTGTGCTTCAAAGCTGAACAATTAATGTGTGTTCCAGCTGCGTTTGAGCTGACATGAAATAGGAGCATCCGCCGTCAGATGCACTAAAGTGGTGCCTAAAGGAGGGGGAAAGATATCTTTTTTACAACACACTGGCACATGTTTTCTCTCCTCCCATCTGCCTGTTTATCCTCCCGACCCTCTATCTGCCCCCGACGGGCCTGACGTCGTTTCCCCGTCTCCATTGAGAGCTAATTTGCCGGAACGTTCCCGCTACACACTGTGATCACCCAGTGAATACCCTCATAATTCTCTCTGCTTCTGCCTCTCCAGATCATCCGGCGATGGGAACGACACCGAAGGGCTGACAGTTCAATTTAGCCGTAACGGATGGCAGCTATCACCGTGGCGCCCAGGCGCCCAGGCCCCTTTCCTGTTGATTTTTATGTTTACCAAGAGAGGGATGCTTCGGAGGCGTGCTTTCCCTCCTCTAGACTTCACTGGGGCCTCCTCCTTCTTCTCCTCATCATCATTGCTGGTCCTCTGGGGAGAGATGCCGCGGCGTGTTGATGTGACCCTACATGCTCTTCTCCTCTGTGTACTTATCAAGCAAATTATTCTCCCCATGCCCACCCCCTCCTCTTCTCATCTCTGCGTTCTTCAGAGTGCAGGAGTTATTGATCTATATCTTCGGTCACGATGCCTCGCAGCTTGCTGTCGTTAGCCCCTCAGCGTGCCACTGATATGACTCCCCCTCCTCCTCCTCCTCTCTTCCTCTAAATGATTTTCTCCTTCCTCTCGCCTCTCTCTCATTATCCAGCTGCGCTTTACACGATAAATCCAGCCGGTCATTACATCCATCAAAAGCTAATGTTCATCATCTTTTTCCCTTCAGTCCTGTCACTGCTGCCTCCCTCGCTTTGCATACATGCTCAAAAATGCATGTGTGTTTTTAAAGGCGAGGAGAAAAAGCGTTGTAGGCATTTTTATACCAGTCTTTTCAGTTTTGCAAAGATTCATATTTTACGGCTGTCTTTTTGAGCTTCAGTGCTTAATTGTGGTTTCACATCACATTATATACACATTATATGGATACATTTTTAAGATGCAGTAATTAGCCTGTATGCCAATTTGCTGCTGCAGTTTCTTCTTCAGCTGCTGTGCATCATCAATAACTTTGCTAATGAAACTGTAATAGAGGTGACACCCTTCTAAATGTGTGATCTTCCTCATTTTCTACAGCTGTATAGGTGATGCCTGAACAACAGGCTTGTAGATTTAAGAATGTCAGACCTGAGGAACCAGCAACATCCTGCTCACTAAAGCCAAATCTCCAAAAATAGACTCAGAAACCAATATTTTGAGTTGCTAGTTTGTGGAGCTGTGTCACATCCCTCTGTAATATCCTCTGCTGGGATGAGATTGGTGGTGAGACAGTCTGAATTCCTCCCTGACACAAACCCCCACAGATCTCAATATCCCATAGATGTGGAAACCAGGGCTCCCCTACCCTGAAAAAGTCCAATTTAGCTGCTCGCACCGAGGCGATACACCGGTGGGCACACAGGGTGACCCGGGTTTCTCACCGCAATTTGATCTAATCAGGATCTGATTCAGATACAGCCAGGCTGCCATGTGAGAAAGGCCTCTAGCTGCTCACCAATCAGCCAGCTAGCGGGGAGAAGAGACACCGAGCGCTTCGGAGAGCGCTTCGGAGAGTGGTGGCTGCTCTAATCACTAAAATAGAATGAGCAACTTTCAGGATAACAAGGCCCTTTTCTTTCACCTGCAGGGTGGTCTTGACACTTGTAAGGTCCACCTGAAATCAAATCATTCAGGAAATCATGTAATTTTTTTCCTCCCTGTCTTTCTTTTTTCTGTTATATTGAACATGATAGTTTGACATTCCAAGTGTGTCTTACGGTTGCTTGTCATTTTGCTTAGAAAATGTATATATATATTATCTGATTTGCTCATCCACCCGTCTTTCAACTGTCACGAACACGTCATTTAGGTGTTAGGAAAAACAAAATGACCTTAGCAATACCCAAATCACTTTGGTTTAGTATTATTATATAGATTAAGACTTCCTTTTTATGCATTAAATATTCATGCCTCTTTTAAAAAATCTGTCAATATTGCTGACGGGCTCAGTAAGCATGCATCCTGTCTGTGCTCATGCTGTACTTTCCTATCAGGTGAGTCCACACCCAGCATCCACTGGGCCTGGATCTGCAGCCATAACAGTGTGGAGAGAAAGAGAGAGAGCATGGAAAAAAGTGAGCTTTCAGCAGATCTGAAACAAAACATTCTTTCCTCCACTTCCTCTGTTAAAACGCCGAGACCTGGCCGTCCTGAGCAGCGGGCCATTTGAATCTTTAAGCAGAAGAACAGGATGGAATGCATCAGCCAAGCAGTGGTTAATGTTTAAAGAGAAAATAATGGAAATACAATGTCAGGATCACACCAGATAGAACCAAAAATGTGTTTTATACAGTGGAATATGAGTAAATAATATATTAGATGCGCATGTTTTACATTATTGTGAATATTGAGAGAGTGCAGAATGGGTGAAACGAGGAGGTGAAGGCTTTCTGGATAGACATGTAAACAAACAAGCAAACACAATTTTAATGGATGCTGCTGGGGTCTGTTTGGTAATGGATGTGAGGCTGCGTGCACATGCTGAACAAAAGGTCATTGACAGTTTTGCTAGCTGGTGATTTTCAGTGATGGTGCTTTATAAATCCAAATGTACCCACAACCAGCTTTGTAAGTGCTCACACTTGCACGTCTGTAAACTTTGCATTAGAAATTCATGCCTTTTCTCCTATTGGAGGGGCTCATGCAAACACAAATGATGGCAGGACACAAATAATAATCCTTTCAAAAGAAAGTCCCTTTCAATCATTTATACTTCAAGTGTAACTCCGCTGACCTTTAGTCGTCTTTTCTGCCCTTGTGTTGTGTCCAACCCGACCAGTGCAGACACACCCATGCAGAACCAAACATTAATAAATATGCAGGCGAAGTATTTGCCGGGTCTGTCCGTGAGGGGTGCTCTGGAAGGTTCGAGTGCAGTGGCTGCCCCGAGGACAAGCACTAAAGTCACTGAAGCCTGTTTTAGTGTCCAGACATAGAGATACTCACGCGCACCTTAAACATGGCCTGTGGCAGTGAAACCGAGAGCAAGTGCACTCCCAGAGCTGCTTCATGTTTACCAGCAGATCATTAACTACTGTTTAAAATGTGAAACAGTTGCCAAAAACTACAAACGGTTCACTCTCTCTCTGCCCCCTCTATTTTATATATGTATATATATACTGTAAAACAATTGGTGTTTGAACATGCTTAATACATAGAAAGTTGGTTATAGTATTTGCTAATAATTAAATAAAAAGAAACAGATTAGACCAATGCACAAACTACATATAAT
>CAAE01014710.1:105424-119244 GCA_000180735.1 Tetraodon nigroviridis
TTCAAATAAAGGATTGCATTATTGACAGTCCATTTCACATGACTCTTAAGGTTGAATCAAACAGAGTTTGGCACAAAACTATCATTTTATTGCCTAACCTTGTTCACATTTAAATAGTTGTAGTAGTTGCAGCTGTCCACTTACTCAGTTTCCAATAAATCCATCATAGAAGGGGTCATTCTACATTAAAAAAATCACACGATGGTACTTTTTAAAAATGTCGGTCCTTGTGGTCTAGACATAGATTCATATTTTTCCATCCAAGTATCAACAGTCAGTCAAATGCAGAGTGTTTCTGTAAAGTTTTTGGCTTCATCTGACATTTCAAATATTATTGCCACCAAAAACGCCTCTGAATCGTAACCTGGGGAATCAACGTGAATAATGAGCCACTGGTTGGTGCTATGGGTGACTTATCCTGTGATAAATGTTATGGCGAGTGCCATGACAAATGTGGTGCGGTGATGACACGGTGTAATAAAAGCCAACCTAATCAGAGGATAATGTGTTGGTTTACACTGACTTAATGATCGGTGGGCTAAACAACAATAAAGGGCTGGCTAATTAGTATGTTTACGAGAGCACTCTTGCCATGATAGATGACCGTACGGCCTTCAGCGCCGCTGGCATGGCTGTCTTGGTGTAAACACCTCAGTGTCCGGCTAGCCTGGTGATAGACCATCTTGTAAAAACATTTATGGGATTAGGAGGATGGTGGGTTGTCAAAAATGATTTGTGTGTGTGTTTGATAAGGGTCAGGGTGATACGCTAGCTAAGCAGCATTTTTCTTCTGCTGAATCAGCAGAGTTAGGACCATTCGGTCCTGCTCATTTTCCTTCATTTTGTGGAAATCTACGGTGAATAAATGCCAGTATAGTATAAACACACACATCACACACACACACATATGTGACGCACACACGCAGCTTTTTATAAAATTTTAGATAATAATTCATTTTTCTGCAGAATTTGTTGGGAACATATTTTCAAAACAGTTAAAAAAAGAGATAACGGAACAATTATGGATACAAAAGCACTGTTGCAAAAGAATGTTTCCACATTAGTAATTATTTAGGGTTCCAGGACAGTAGACATACTGTATCCTGGCCTGTAAAATTTTTCAGCTACTTATCTTTATTTTGATTTTATTTTTTTCCTGTAAAAATCTACTATGATCACACACACACACACACACACACACACACACACACACACACACACACGCAAGCATATATACACGCACTCTAAGACTCAGCATTTCTAATGACTCAACATTTAAAACAAAATCACAGTAACCGTCTACGAATCACTAACTGTTTTTCTTTTAATTCTAAAGAAAGGTTTGTGTTTTTTACTGTACTGTTTTTTATAGTGGTGGCGTCTGGCTTCATACAGTAAAATATGAAATTTTGTTTTTATTTAGCTATATAAATCAATTATTGGCTTTTAAATGTGTGTGTTTTGGTGTGAACAGTGTAGTGAAAAATAAAGAATTTCTGACTGAAAAAAATGCATTATATTATCTGCAAATATTTATAATAGTTTCATATTTCTCTTAACCACATATATGTGGTATTTGTGTATATACAGTTTCATAACTGATAATAGGAACTATTATTTTGTTACTGCACATTCCATCAAAGAAATGCAAGATCAAGTAAAGAAGCATCTGAGGAAACGTCTCAAAGACGATATATGAAACAGTGATCGTTTTAATCATTTTTTTATGTACTTTCTGTCTCTCTATAAGAAAAGACAATGATTTAAGAGCCACATCTGTTCTTTTAAAGTTTGACAGTTTATGTGAATTAAAACCGTTAATTGATCCATCCATGTATGTACACTGCACTAAAGTCACATGACTATAAAAACCCTTGGCTTCTTGTTTACGGACTTTTTTCAACTTAAAACCTAGTGAATAAGATTTAAACCAGTTTATTGTTTAAAGTGTGGATGTCCTGAAGTCGCTCACATATCATTCCTCCTCATATCCTTTTATTTGATTTACCATGAATAACCAAAATGGAGCATATGTTGTTCTTGGGTTACGGAAGTCGTCAAGCTCAGTATTTATTTTGCGTGCCCATTAAAAGGGCCGTCAGCTTACAGCGACAGCAAGTGCATTCAGCCCCGTAAGACAGGCTTTTTTTCTTTCTGAATGCACACTTTTTTTGACGGACAGATACGGGTAAAAAATGTGTCTAAAAAAAAAGTGTATAAAAAGTGCGTTGCTGTTTATTTCAGCGTGATCTGCCAGTTTCACAGTGCTCAACGTTATTGTTTTTCAGATTTAGCGTTGCGCCTGTGCCTCGTCCTGTCTTACACCCTCACACCTACTGAAATCTCATCTGGTATCACTGGCTAATAGCTCAAGTGTGACCCCCCCGGCTGTTTTATGACTGGCGTTTTTTATGAGACCACTGTGGGCCTTCCAGCTCTGAAAGGTCAGACAGCCCGACAGCAGCGGTCAGAATGAATGGCTCATTTCCTCGCCGTGGCATGATGAAGAGGATACAGTTCCTCTAGCCTTTCCTCGGGGCCGGTAGCAGCGAGACGTGCAGACGGAGACCATCTTAAAGAGATATGTCCAGCTACTGCCTGGACACCACATGGGCCATTAGTCCATCACTCTAAGATCCTTCAGAACATGACTGCTCCTTAAGTATGTGGTTGATTTAATTCTATATGGACTGAGACGATTCTGTGGGACTGGCTACTGGGTTCCATTGGGAGGCAGCTCGTACAGCGGCCGCATTTGGTGCGGGCCTACGAGCTGCCTCGTATCGGCTTTTATACATCTGCTTTTTTACAATCTGCTTTTATATGTTCAGAAGGAAAATTAGGCGATGGAGGAGTTGTGAGGAGGTAGGAGAGGGTGGCTGGGTGTGGACATGAAAAAGGAATTCCTTGTGTGTTTTTATGGGAAAGCCAGTGTGAACGTCAGCAGACTGCCCACTCAAAGATCAGGGCCCCCGCGGCTAACGGACAGCTCTGGTTTCCATCATCAAAAAACGTATATGAGCGCATATAGGAGGGTGCACGAAATGAGGCCGATCTCTCCAGCGCACACCCAGCTTTCACCAGCAACACCACAGCAAAAATGTAGATGTGTCGCCTCTGTCTCATTATCCCAGACACACACATGCCCATCAGGCCTGGGAGCAATCAAACCGCCGAGACCGTCTGAATCCTGACTTCCTGCGAACGTGCACCCATGTTCTTCCCCGCTCTTCCAATAAAACCTCACTAACTATTCCCCCTGGCCGCCCACACACCCACAGCCCTGGCACCCAGCCCGTGGAGGCATAAACCCAGAGGGCGCTTTATGAGTTTCATAATCGGCTGCCATGGTCTGTGATGTCATCTCACACAAACTCCGCCCCCACAGGGGTTGCCATCTAAACGCACAACCAGAAGAATACAGCTGCTTTTCTCGCTCCCTCCATATTTTTTGCTTGTTTGCTTGTTCTCTGTGCTGAAAAATGCACACCACACACATGGGCTCAGAGTCTGTGGGTGGATATTTTTAAAAAGGGCTTTTCCCAAAACATTGCACTTGTCCAATTACTGACACATTAGCTGCTTCTCCTGTGACGCGTCAAGAAGTGAGAGGACACTAGCTCAAAAAAGCCATGTTAGCCACATTTTGTGTATTTATATAAAGTGAATCCCAGAATATTCATGAGGAGAATAGGCACTTTTGGTGTTCACACGCTTTATTATTTGCTGTTTTAGGTCTGATACACATCAATCTGTTGCTTCAGTTCATTTATTAAAGTTTGTATTTAACTTTAAACACTGGGGAAAAGCAACAGCACAAAAGGTTGTTGCTTTAGTCCAACTATGTAAATATTTTCTCCAGGGTCAGCGCCACAGCTCGCAGTGTGATGTATGGCTGCTGTCATTTAATCAGCTTTGAAAATGAGCGCATGTGTGTACATTTAGATTGTGTTTAAACCTGGATGTTTATACACAACCTGTCTGTCTAAAACTACAGGTTCAAAATGCATGGATATGAGAAAGTAATTACATTAATGAAGAGTTTTAGTAATCTCTCTCCTTCTGTCTGTCTCTCTCTCTCTCTCTTTGTCTGTCTCTCTCTCTCTCACACACACACACACACACACACGTACACCCACACACACAAAAGCTAATTATGGGGGAAATGACCCTTTACTCATTTGAAAGGTATCCCGACAAGGTCTTACAACACCTACTCAATTAGCAGCTATTTGTCCCCTTGAAATGAAGGACTCGCGCTCTCCTCAATCACCCAAAACACGAGCACACCATCCGCTGCTGAGTTACATCTTCAATGAAAACTGAAAAACTCCACTTAAGCGCAGTTGGTCAAAACATTGCCACAGTCTGAAAAGATGCTTTTTTGCATAGCAAAATGATACCCTGCAGTGTTGCCCATAAATATGGATTTTTTTTCTTTTTTAATTTAGACACACTCCTTTTTTTCTTCCTGTTCATACAAAACAGAAAATACCTTTGACAAGACTGTCCTAGGAAGTTTTAGGAAGATATATAATCTTCTACATTCAACTGTATCAAAATCTCATAATTATTGGTATGACGCAATGAGTTATTCTTTGGCAAGTCAAAAGTGATTTCTTAATCAGATCATCAGTATCATGTTCTAGATAATTTATCTATTTGTAGATGAGAGAATACTCCAGGTTAGTTTGCATCTTTTTAAAGCTCATCACCATAAAGAAGAGTTTTTGATTGTGTTTTAAACCGGACCAGTCTGGTTTCACTCCCAACATGCAGCCAGTGCAGCTTTGTGAGACCCTGACACGACAATTGTTGCTGTAGGTCCTCCATCTGGGGCTTGTAATTTTAGCCACCAGAATTTTGATGATTGATGATGAACTTTTGAAGCCATAACCGAAACCCTAACCACGTCCACAGCCTCCATGTGGGACGGCCAGCGTGATTATACATTAGCAACATGTCGGGAAATATTGAACAAAAGTGGCCCTAGAGGGACCAATTGTATCGGTTTTCGCCGAGGCCCGAGGCCCGAGGCACCTGACCAGACTCCATTATCTGACCAAGTGAAAATAGAAGCATCCTGGCCATGGAGGAATCACTGTCACCACTATTTGTTCATTTACATAATCTGCACTAGCAAAGCAGGAAGTGTCTTCTTTCTTTTCCTCTCCCTTTAGGTTGTTCTGGTGTGCGTGACAGGTGACCAGCCTTCTTCCCTCCAATCTTATCCCTGAAAGGAAAATAGGCCATAAAGCAATTTTTCCCCCTCAAATCAGCTAAAGCATCTGCCGTTTGAATAGAGAGAGGGAGGTGTGGGTAGAGCGAGAGTCCATTAAAAAGAATGACTGCCAGAGAAAAAGAGGGATAAAATCCCCACAGCAGCACACAATACCATAGCTGGGGTTAAGTGCTAGGATTTCAGTCGATGGGGGATTTAGGGGTCCCTACGTTTCTAAGCCTCTGTCCCCGAACCCCTCGCCTTCATCCCACCTCTCTCCCCAAGACACTCTTTTCCTTTCTTCGGGAACGTCGCTCCCAGATCCATGCTCTCCACCCCTTCTCCCCTGAGTCCCAGTCATCTGCCATCATCAGAATGATGATATACGGGCCCCATTAAAAGAGAGGGGCTGCTGACATGCAGGACAATAGCCCCTCACAGCATGTCCAGGAAGCCTGCCCATCCAGGTGCACTCTCCCTTACAGCCAAAAGCCTGCACCATGCTCTCTGTCCCTCCTCTCCTTTTTTCCTCCCCCCCATTTCTCCAAATGCAGCATGAGCCCATTGAGAGGGAAGGTGGAAATGGGAGAGGAGCAAATGTGGGAATGAAGGAGTTCTGCGGGGGTAAGGAGGGATTTGCAGAACTAAGATTTAGCTGAGAAAGCGAGAGAAGTGTACGTGGGGGGGCAGAGGGGTGACAGAGGGGAGAGCTCAGGTGTGTTGAAAGGACAGGACATTCGAGCAGTCGGGGCTGGTGGGCTGGGGGGTCAGTGGGCTTAAATTGGTAGTGATAATAAAAATCTCCTCTTTCGCTCTATGTGCCTTCAGCTCCGTCTATGTCTTTCTTTATGTTTCCTCTATCCCCACCTGACCTACCGCAGCGGGAAGGCTGGGAGGGGCAAGGGCGGTACGGCCGGTGTGACAGGGGGAATGTGTCGCCGTTTGCCCATCAGCACATCCTCGTCGACAGTCATTGACCTGTCTGTCAGCAGCTAATTTAGAGTGGAGTGGGTTTTTACACACACACACACACACACACACACACACACACACACACACACACACACACACACACACACACACACACACACACACACACACACACACACTCACTGAAGATTCATTCTTCATCTTTACAATTCTGTATAATACTGTATAACAACAACACGATAGGTTAACCTTTACATTCTATCAGATCTACTTTGCACCTTTGCTTAAAGTAATGCAGTATTCCGTTAGTGTACTCGGCTAATGACCGTAGCTCTGCTTTGTACATTCTGTCTGCCTAATTGTCTTCTCTGTGTCGTATTTAGACCTCTTTTCCATCTGCAGTTTAAAACCAGCCTCTCTTATCGTTTGCCAGTGTGCACTCCCTCAACCACCGTGTTGCATCCAAGTCCTGAAAAGAAAGTAAAGCTTGTTAGGGAGATGCAGTCAACAAGGTGGTAGGAATTTTAATCACCGGGCTCTGCTGCCTTTTCCTCTCCTGCTGTTTTGGCACTTAAATAATGATCTGACAGGCTTTTCTTTTTGGCTTTCTTCACTAAGAAAAGGTGGTGGACAGAATAAAGACCAGCATGCCCCCTCTGCCTACTTTAGTGAAGAGAAAGTACACTTTTAATTAAAGGAAAAATACAGTTTTGATAGTGGCTCCTATTTGTCAGCCTGCAGATACTTCAGCAAACATCACCATTTATGCTTTTATCTGAACATACACTGGCGCTCTCATACAGCAGGACCTTGGTAAAATGAAGATGACAAAGTGTCAGTTGTCTAGCGGCTGACACTAACTGGATCCTCTGTGAGCGTTTGTAATGAGCAGTCAAAAAAGCTGGTGGAGTTTGTTGTTGGACTACTTTTGGTGCTCATAGACACACACTCGGTGGTAGGTAGAGCAGACAAAGTCTGGTCTGTTCCTGGGTCTCAGTGCGGCAGCTTGGGGTCCTATCAGGCTTCTCTCTCCATCTCTTGAGGACAGAGCAGATCCTCTGGATAAGCTCACCCAGTGGCAGAGAATCCCGCCGCCCACCCACCGACCTCTGATAGACGCACACGTGTGCACTTGCCCCAATGTTGTGTCTTTGTTGGTCCCGTTCTGTCTTCATCTCAGGCTCAATTGTTGATGAAAAAAAAACCAACTTTTTTTTTTAGATGGCACCTTTTCAGTTTATTGGGAGCAGAATTCGCTGATTAGGGATGTGATGGATCAGAACTAAACATTTGCCTTTGGTTGGAATCCTCATCCGTGCAGGAGTAAATCACTTTTGACCATCTTACCTGAGTGTTAATTCTGCGTTTAAAACCTAAAAAAAACCCCCAAAAAAACCAAACACACTTTTTATGACCTGTTTTAGGCTGTGTCATACGAACTTACTAACTGCTAAACAGAGAGGCGAAAGCATTGTGTTTCTTGCAGTTTTTTTCTTGCAGAAAAAAAAAAAATCACTTTATATACAAGAACCACAAAGATGTCAGTGGGTATTACCAGTCAATTAATTTCCCTCTCACAAAAAATGGAAAAATAACTGCAGCTCAACAGTTGGATGATGTCACACACAATGGTGGGGGGAAAAAAGGCATTAATGTAAAGGATTTGTCGAAATTACAGCATATTCATGCGGTAACTGATGGTGTGAACACAAAAGGGTTCTCCAAAGAATGATAAAACTCCATTTTACATTGCAGTAACCTTTTATTTTGCTAGAGCCACAAGGAAATAGAGTCCAGATGGTAACAGTGACCATTAAATTTCAGAATAAAACCATGTTATTGTAGAAGGATTTAGGAAATTTAGTTTTGAGTTGTGTTTACTTACATGTCGGTAATTGCATATAGTTATAGTTTAGAGTTACTGGGGCATAAGTGAACGCGCGCGCACACACACACACACACACACACACACATGCAGAGGTGCCACCCTGACCCTGGGCCTATAGGTGTCACTAATCCCAGTTGTCCACACACTGAGGTCCCAGCAGCTGCCAAGCAACCCACAGTAGCCATGTTCCAACTGACAGCTTTAAAGATCTCGCTGTGCAGCTCAGAACAAAACATTATTTTCAGCATATGTAAGATGTGACACTGCGGTGAAAAAAAAAATATATATATATTCAAAATAGAGTGTCAGGCTGTCCAGCTTCACCACATGGCAAATGTCACCATGTGACACACACACTTTTCGGGAAAAACCCGAGCAGACAGGGTGGATCACCGATCCAATCATCTGTCACGTTTTATTAGCAAGCTCAGAAAAACCGAGCCTTCCCCATCTTACAGAGTGACACATTTGGTCCACAGATGAGCTCTGTTGTAAAAACAAGAAACGGGATGTTAACAGGAACCACACTAGGAATAAAATCCTAAAGAGATCAGCAGTGGTGTGCGGGCTGACATTTGCACAGAGACGTCCCACTGTGCAACTGTCATTGGTGCGCCCCGCCGCCCCCTTTTTTTTTTTCCAGCAATGAGAGGAGAAGGCCCAAGTGGTAACAATTTGAAGTCAATAAACTCTTCTCCTCTAAAAGGCCCTGGCTTCAAAAGAGTTGTGTGGGTGTTCCGCAAGTTGGTAATGGAATTGTTAGGCTCGCTTATGGACTTGGCAGCCAGCTCCCTTTGGGAAAGAGCAGGAGTTACAATACATTACATTACAATACATATTTGGGCCAACGCACAAATAACCACAAAAGCTTGCTTTTATTCTTTGTTCATATTTGATGTACTTTGTAACAGCTAGTGTTTTGTAGTGCGACTGTCTTGCATCTCTGGCACCCACTGCTTTACCAGGACACGGACCTTGAATGTACATTTTACAACCATGTACATTTTCCCACCTAGAATATGACCAGTTTGGTGATATTCTAGATGTAAACGAGCTAGAAATTGTTTCAATCCACAGATTTTTTTTTTCCAAGTACAAAATCAATAGAAAGCATTTCAGGTAAAACTGTGTTGCCAGACATGCCGTGGCAATTGTTATTTACTTTCTGTGATTTTTGGTGCTTTCCTACTCACAGAACCATAAAAAGTCTCTCCTGTGGAGCACATCGGGTGCATCTGTGCTCAGTCTTTACCTCACCTGTTTTCACGTCATATTTCTGGGCCAAAATTAAACCAGTGCACAGTCAGTATTGATTAAGGTTGCACATTCTAGCCATCTGACATTATAGCCTTTGCTGCAGCCCTGCAGCAACATGCAGCTCTGACTCTCACCAGCGTTCCTGATTCTGCAGTAATTGAGCTGCCTGTTTGAGCTTCTTTTTCTTATATGGACATTTATGTCCACAGTTTTGTCCCTCCATGTGAGCGAATTTCAGGGAGTTGAGTAATCCTTCCAAACGGAAGTGGCAGCAAAACCCTTACAAATGCTTTTTTTTCCCATTTTTTTTGATGTGGTGCCGAGTGTGTTACCCCACCCCCACCTCCACCTCCACTCACCATCTCCATCTACCCCCCATACCTTCTATTAATCATCCTGTCAGTCCAGCAACACACACACACACACACACACACACACACACACACACACACTTACAACAGCAATGGCACTCATTGCTGCAACAACACAAACAAATAAATAATGTGAGTGTTCACTGCCTGGCAACAGGAGGGTGAAGAACCAATGAGAAAACATTCAGAAACCATGTTGGAGAGCTGCTGGCTTTGTTTGCAAGCCGCTTGTTGAAAACTTAATTGGTCTTTGTTGGAGTGTGCACTGTTTCGGGTTTTATGGTTAGCTTCTTATATGACGTCAGGCATAAGCGTTCAGCTTTGCCAAATTCACCCACCCTCCCATGGCTGAAAGTAGCATGCTCTTAGGGGGAAATACGTCTAACATGAGCATTTTTGCCTCTGAATAAAATTCACCACACTCATGGCCGTGTGTGTGTGTGTGTGCAAGGATGCTTTTTTTTTTTCTCAAATCCCACAGTGCCCCCTGGAACGTGGGTCTGTGTCGCCTTGGCAGTGGAACCATTTCATTGAAAAGTAGATCTATTTAGCTTAAGAATGTCAACAAGAGCCGTGAGTATGAGCGCAGAGACGAAAACTCCGCAGCAATTTTTGCACAGAAAATACTTACCAGTTAAACCATCAATGTGTGCTCAGTGTCCACACTTTGATGCAGAACTGGGAACAGAAATGCTCCCAAAAGTGACTGCAGCCGTTCCCATCAGCACCAGGAGCATCTGCATATTGTGTTGTGCCACAGAGGTCGCTGAGCCTTTCCAGCCAGTAAAGGTTGTAGTTATTTGTTTGTCACTGTACTTACACTTTCCTATTCTTTTATCTGTAAAACGGAATGTTTTGTTGAAATTCTTTTGTAATTTATTACACAATTCCTTGAATAATATTATGAAAGCAATAATTACATCATGATTTGCTGAGGCTGGTTTGATGATAACATAATGGCAGACTGGCAGTTTATTGTAGGTGAGAGAACAATCAGGCTAAACAAAAACCCTGTGCCAGGGTGCTGCTTCAAAGATGAGAGGCAGAAATGGCCGAAGCTGGCGCGTTTCAAAAGGTGGCAGGCTGCCCTGTCCTGACCCGCTGCCATGCCAGCCTGGCATGAAAGCAGCTCAATAGTGAGCTCAGCCTCTTCTGTGCACAGTTGTTCATGGCAACAGAGCCCCAGCGCTTGGTGATCATCTCGCTTGCTGCCAAGTTGTGTTTGTATACATGGTGCTAATCTGCGCCCATGTTTAGGGCATGTCTGGCTCATTCTCTGTGACACTCCTGATAGTTCAGAAGAGCTGCGAGGCTTCAGCCTTTATTTTTTTGAGCGATCTTTGATACATGAGCTCAGCTTCATTTTGACTCATGAAAGTCACCCAAATTGACAGCACGGTCTATATTTTTTTTTAATAAATACTGAAAAGAAACAAATGCAGAAAATTCATTTTAAATATGCAGTATTTGAGGTCATGTATATCTAATTAGTCTGTGCTGAATAGCGTGATTGATTCCTTTATATTTTTAAAATGGTAATATATATTCGACATTATTTCATGTTAGAAACCATATAAAAATAGACTCTTATTTACAGTGGTGATAGAGAAATGTTTTATCCACAGACCGTCTCCGCAGAAACTGCGCGGTCTTTGTTTGCGCTGTAAAATATGACAAGTTATTTCCCCCCAGCTGCTCCAAACTGTTAGATTAACATTGTGATTCCCAGTGTCCCAGAGGACAGGGTGATTGATTACATCATATTAAGGTCATTTCTACGTCGGGGTAATTTTCACTCACGCCTGGGGGCGATATCTGAATGCGTATTTGTTTGGAGGGGTTGTTCACTGTTCTGATTTGCGGGGATGATTGGTGACGATAACGAGCGATTAATTAACAAAAAATAAGTATAATATTGATGATATTCGGGATCATTATTTTCTTTGTTCGAAAAAGAATTTATTGATAATTATCTACTGTTTATAACTATTAGGTTTTGGAATCGATAGTCGTTGTTTTTCCATTAAGTTTTATTTTTAAAATATAATCGTTCTTTGTTTTTCTGAGCTGCATATAGTCTTTTTTTTCTTCATAAATAGAATAAAACATATTTATAAAATACTGACAGTAAATATATACACGTATTTCCGTGTGTTGGACATTTGTAAAACGATCTTCTTTTTTTAATTGTTTTTGTGTATGTTCATTTGTAGTCGGCAGGTGCTTAAGTTTGGGGTTAAATTTATAAAGTTAAAAGTCATAAAGTGGGCTCAAATGTTCCAAAACAAATTTTATCCGTTAGATCAATGTAAATTAAAATATTTATCCCATCTACTCTAAATTCCGATGCACACATCAAATCCGCGGCATTTTGCGCGCACACGCAAACCCGTGCGTGGACACTCTGGCTTTACAGCAGCTCTGTCCGTGTCCGCCGCGTCCCGCGGAGCTGCAGAGCGGCTCCCGTCCGTGTGCGTGCGTGTGTACAGTGGCTGCTCTCCTCTAGCCTCCGCGCTGGTGTTATCGGAAGCTGTGGCGCAGCGCCCTTCTCCTCTGACAGCATGTTAACAACGCTGCAAAAGGCCCAAAAGAAGCGTCTCGGATTAGCGGTCAGCTTTCCCATTTCCCACATGACCGCAAGGTCCTGAACTCAATTAATGGCTAATAATTACCCAGGCTGCTCCTCTATGACCGCTGCTGGGGGCTCGATCGCCGCCACTGGGAGCGGCAGGCCTGCTGTGAAGCGGGACGCGTCTCTCCTTCCACTTGTTCCTATTTTTTCATTGATTATCTGGTGGACTGATAGGGGATTCGTATCTAGCGACACCCAAGAAAAGGAGATTCCCGCTGTTTGTCACTGCTTGGGCAGTCGTGTTTGGGGCCACGGTGTCGTGAGCGTGTATGCGGCCGCGTCATACCGCACATAGTGTGCGTTCTTGAGCGCATGTATTCCAGCCCTCTCACGGCCTCCTGTGTTTACTCTCCTATTACAGAATTACAGTTGGCAAATTTACAATCCCCTCGGCGCTCACAAAGAGTCTTTTTGATGTCCCACTAGACCTGTCTCATCTGCGGGCCGGACCGCGAGGTGCTCCATTTCACATATCCACCGTGCGCTGATGTTATCTGTGCGCAATGCCTAATCTTCAGACCCGGAGCCTTTTCCATCGTGGATAAAGCTTGGGTTTCAGTGTGTTTGTGTGTGTGTGTGTGTGTGTGAGAGAGAGAGAGAGAGAGAGAGAGACAGAGAGAGAGAGAGAGAGACGGAGAGAGAGAAGGTCAGGGGCGTGTAGTCGCAGCATTCTGACCACATCAGTCTATACTGCAAAATGTAAACTCTGCACGGGCCACTGTACCTACCTGAGATGCGCACGTCTTTGCTGTTGATCTTGACAAGCATCCTTCAGGCAGAAACATCTCTGACCCCTTTTTAAACTAGATTAAATTAACACCAAATCATTTTTCCATCGGTATTATTTTTATGATATTATTCATCGTTTTTTTTGTTGGGCGTTGGTCGATGTTGTCTCGTTTATTTGTTTCTTCTGAAATATTGGAAGCTTCTGTGTCTGTGAATATATTTTTTTTTTTTTAGGAAAAGAAGGAAAACAGTGAATTACAGCATGAACTTTATTGACCATCGAGTCACACAGTCACAACATTTAAAAGCACCGTTTTGTCCTTTACATCCAGTCACAGCAGAGTTTGGTCCCAGAGCCTCTGGAAAGATGAATTAGGAGCTTGAGCCGTGTGCGGGACTTTCACTCGCCAAGGCTCGAAAATAAAATAATAATAATAATAATAAGAATAATAATAATAAGAATAATAAGAATAATAATAATAAAACTGTTAAAGCTACAGTGACTGATCATTTGGAGCAGACGGATACCTGTTGGACTTTGATGTTCTGTCCTTTGTTTGGGAGCATTAGCAGTCCCGCACAGATGATGGAAGGAGAGAGCAGGAGCTCACCTCCATCGCGGAGACTGATGCGGGAGCGCCTGGCTGCCCTCCGGAGGGGAGGGCTGGCTGATAGAATCGGGGAGAAACGACCTGCGGTAGCGCTACTTAATGCACTGAGGACGCCATAGTCTGGAGCTGATGGAGCGGCGTTATTAATTATGGCTGAACATGAAGGTTCTCGCACAAGTGA
>CAAE01014710.1:132402-146327 GCA_000180735.1 Tetraodon nigroviridis
TCATGAGCCTCATGTTCAGTCCTCAGTTGGGGGCAGGGTCTTGTTAAAAATAGACGAGGGGCACTCTAACAGCGGAACGTGCCGACCAAAAAAAAGAGGGTTAAGAAAATGAAAAGCCATTACACTGTGGTTAAATACGTTTTATCTTGACCTGTGGCTGCTTATCGAGTCACGGCCGACTGCGGCTGGGCCCAGAAGATCCAACCCAGCTACTCGTGGCTAAGAATACACCCCAACTGCTGGAGTCACCCCTTTTTATTGCATCTTGAGTGCTCTAGTTAACACTAAATGATTATCTCTTTGTCTGTTTGCATGATTATACACCACCTGCTGCTAAACAATGACCTATGTTCCAAAACACGGGCTGAATAAGCAGAGGTTTTCTTTTTTTTTTTTAAATCAGCGTCTCTAACCCCACACAACTGATGTCCCAGCATTCTAGCTGATCCGTTTTAAAAAAAATTCTTCATGTCTGTGATTCTAATCCAGTTTTTGAGTCTTCAAAAGTGAGAAATGATGGCACCAATGGACACAGCAGAGAGTGGTTTCCATTGGTAGAGCCTAAAAGCTATTGCTCTTTTTGAACCTGCATTTTTTTTCTTCTTGTGAACGAGATCTCATTCAGGCTGAGCTCGGTCACCTTTGTTGTGATCATGTCTGATGAGTTTCGTATTAGTGCATTTGCATTTTTTAATTTTTTTTCGCAGTGTGACAATAAACTTCTTAGAAAACACCGTTGTCATTTAATTCTGGAGTTCAATGGTCTCCCCCCCCACCTCTCTCCCTCCCTCTCTGCCTCTCTGTCTCTCCCTCACGCGCACACAAACTGCTGATGACGGCTCATCCTGTCCAGATATGATAAGCAGACAAACTGCTCTGTCTCCAGGGCTGTTTGTCTGTCTGCGTCTCCAGTGTTCAGTGGTGTGTAGCAACAGCGCGGCTCTAAACTCCCTCCGCCTGCCTGTCCTTTCATCAGACCGCCAGTTCAAAGCGTCCGCTCCATCTTCACCTCTATCAGTCCGGCCCCCTCTATCCCTCCCACCGCCTTCCTCTGTTTCATCGTTACTGCAGAGATGGGCACGCAGTGTCTCATTAAGCAGGATTAGAGGCATTTTCCTGTCTCACAGGGGCAAAGTGGGACAGCTCTCTTCTCTCGTGTCCCTTCCAACTCCCTTTCTCTCCTAGATCAGGTCCTTTGATTTGGTCAGATAAAGACCCCTTTCATGTCAGCAGGGACAGTTAGCGATTACACTGTCAGACGCATCGTTTTAGTGAGTTTGACAAATTTGCCGTGCTGGGTGGGGTGGTCGCGGGTGGGAGGACTGAAAAGGATAGGATTTGTTTGTAGAAGTGGCTTCACCGTAAATTCAACCATCATTATGCATCAGTCCTACCAGGTTCTGGTCAACAGGGCTCTCAGGCTCCCCACTATTTGCTACTTTATAAAAATCTGGCTCAACGACAATACAGCTTAGAGTTATTGCTCGTACCATATGGTGTAACTATGGATGCTTCACTGGGTGTCATAGTTTTGGAACGAGGTCTTCTACTTGTTTGGTTGAAAATAGAGGTCAGGTCAAAATGCATGTTAGTGGTTGTTTCTGTTTTTTGGGGTTTTTTTTTCTGGCTGCGGTTAAAAATTACTCTTTTTTTATTTTTGTGTCTGTATGAGCCCTTCTGACACATTATTAGCCTTGGCACATTCTACGTTGGTTGAATTTTGCTCCAGTGATATTGACTTGGTTGGCAGACTAATGTGACTGTACATATTAGTGTCAGGTTTTCAGGGAGTAAGTAGAAAGCCTCCTCATTACCTCGGCTTCAGATTGGCTGTGAGGTGATGAGATGGGCCAAGTGCGTGGGCGTCGAACCCGTCTTGCGTGCATATGTGAAGGTGTTGCAGGGGTCCTGCCTAAAACATTTCAAGATGGCCCATTAGCCAGGCGTGGGCCCATCCCCTCTCGACGCTAGAATTCCTCTGTTCTGACCCCCTCTGCTCCGCCCCTCCACCTCTCAGCTCCTCTGTCCCAGAGGCCCCTAGCCTCATCCTGCCAAGTGTACGGTTCCAAAGTAACGACGAAGCTGCCTGCGTGTGAAAATATTGAATTGCAAAAACATCCCTGGGTGAGAGGGTGTGTGAATGGAGCTTTCAGCGTCGGGACCGACCCCGGCCCTGCACTACTGACTGATGGACAACAAATGGCATTTTGTGTCCAGAGAGAAGGAGAGAGGGGACAGAGAGAGGGAGAAAAAAGAAGAGACACATAGAGAAGATGGGGGGGGAGATGGTTTTTTTTTAGAACTCTTCAGTCTGGGGCCCTATATGCAGGTCTAAAATGCCTTATCACATGACCTGTCTGACCTCTGGCCCCCACTCAGCTAAGACTGTCAGAGTCCTCTCCAATGAGGAGCACAAAGCCTCACGGCCTCAAAGGCTGCTATTCACCCCCCGAGCAGCCATGCTCCAAAGGTAATAGGTAAAAGTAATGTCAGTGACCTCCACTTTCCTCCTCTCCACAGGAGGGCAAAACTCTTAAGATTCCCTGATAATGTCAAAAGAGCGCGGCTGCCTCTACTCCTACTGCCTCGAATCCTGAACTACCGTTTAGACATTAGGCTTGAAGTTAATCTTGTTTGCTTCAAAGTTTATTCGACCCATCAAATCAGAGTCACTTTTCCACTAATTTGCTGTTTTACTCTGTGCAGATGAATTTTGGAAAGTCCGAACTGGGGCAAAACCTTCTTATGTTCTGCCTCCTTCGCTGATGCCAACCAAGCCAGAAACTGACAGAAAATGAACATGTTGTGGCTTTAGTTTAGCTGTGTGTGTTATCTCAGTGTGTGTGCTATTGCTATTATCAGATATATCAGAAACACACATTTCTCTCTCTCACTCTTCACCTCTCCCCTCATCAAGTCATGCCACATCCTCCCTATCAAATACAGACGAGGAAAGAGGAAGATCTGGTTTCAGAGTGGTGTTTTACAAGAGGTTAAGATGGCCACTTCTGAGAGTTTTGTCCTGAGGTTTTTGAGACATGTCAATTAAGCTTTTTTAATTGGAGCAGATGTTATTCCAACCAAATGTTTTGCTCTGGGAAGCTGCAGGTTAAATTAAGGCCTGCCGAATACCTTGAAGGTCAGCCACCGCTTTAATTTTCAGCCGCGCTGACCTTGCCCTGGAACATTTATGAACTTTCTCTGAATGCAGTAAAAGCTCATGTGATTTGATACTAGGGCACACACGTGTGCACTCGTGTTGTGTTTTTTAACAGCCAGGCAGAGCAGCAAGCTCAAGAATGGCACGATGAAGCAATGACAGAGCAAACAAAAGAGGCAGGTGGGTGAGGTGACTGCCAGCCTATCAGCAGCTTTATTTACCGTCACACTCTTTCAAGAGGCGCCGTTTAATGTTTGCATGTTATGTGCGACATAAAAAGGACCATGTCCACCTGTGGGAAATAACCATTTATCACCTTTTGACGTCTTACGTTCCAGCCGATTAGATGAACAAAATCAAAATCAAAAGTCAAAGTCTTATTTGTCAGATATGCTATACATGCCTGGCATACAGCATAACTAAAAGTACGGTCAAGGGTAATTAGTATGAAAGTAACCAACAAAGTTCGTTCATATGGCCCCGCCCCCTTTCGATTAAAGGTTCCACCTTTCCTCTCTCTTTGACACCTATCTCTCGGACATGGGTTCGGGAGCAGGAAAGAACCAAGGAGAACTTTGATGGCGGGTTCCTCTGCTGCATAAGGCAGGGCCCTGACCTAGCACATCTGAGAGCACTTTGGTGAAATAACAGCAAATGTTTGTCTTGTATTGTATGGCACACTGCTGGAGCAGCGCTAAAGCCCCGTCTTCCACTGCCTAAAGCGCCTCTTAATAAAATAGTCAAGAATAACTCTTTCACCTTAATCTTGCCCTCAGATTACTGCACTCCTGGCGGGAAATTAGCTGCAGGCCCGTGCGCTTCCGTCGTTTTTTTTGACACTGTTATATCTTTATTTAAGAGAGCCTTCCTCTCTTTCCCCAGCTCGCCTTTACCATCAATCCCTTCCTTTTTTTTCCCTTTTTACTGTGGCTTCATCTCTTAGCTCTCTGTGTGGCAAACCATATGAACTCTCTAGGACAAGTGTGAAGGGCTTGTGTTCCTGTTGGGAGGGTCATTTTATTGGGTATGTGGCTAATAGCTGGCTGCATTTTTCACATTCTGGTACTCATCAGCAAAAAGACGCGGACTTAATAACCAAACATGGCAGTTGCAACAGAATTTGCATTTGTTAATAACACGTACACACACAAGACTATGTGTGTGCACGTGTGTGCGTGTGTGCGTGTGTGTGTGTGTCCCTTGTGTCCAGGAGTGTAACCCACACCTGAGTACGGTAGTGGCGGTAGCTTTGAGCGGGGTTCGTCCCACCGTCTGATCCTCGTAACCAGAACTGGCCTTTACTGCTTCCTGTCCACTTGGCCCACCTTCCCCTTTGCCTGCCTGCCATCTGTGTCTGCCAACACACACACACACACACACACACACACACACACACACACACACACACACACACTCACTCACACACATTCTCCAAACTTGCTAACCTGTGCCTTTCACAGCCGAACCTTTGAAACTAGTATCACACGGATGTGACATGATAGCTGGACTCTGTCTTCTTAACCTATGCTCCTCTTTTAAACTCTGCCATGCAAAAATAAAACAATGTTTTGGTAGTTTTGTTTATTTTTTTATTTTTAAACCAGGCAGCATGATGAGTGATTTCTTAAACATATTTTAATTCAATAAATAATAAATGCATTTTCAAAGTTATTTTGCCCGCAGACTAATGCTGATGCAGCTGCATCCACAGGCAGATGCAGAGCTCTGATTGTTTTTGAGTAAAATTTCAGTGTTTTAAAATCATTTTAGATTGATCTTGTGCATGTTCACAGGAGGTTTAAATAAGCCCCAAAATTATTATATTAATTTTGAATCAGGGATTCTGGCTGGATGTTTTTATCACTCTCTCTGCTCCTCGTGTTCAGGCTCAGATCATGTGTATACACACACACACTCACACACACACAGCAACATACACACACGGTGGAATGGGCCGTGTCAGGTGTAGCAGGGAACAATGCGGGGATGTGTAACAGCGAGCCAGAGCGGTGTCTGTGACAGTGACAGCGGCGGTGTGCTCCTCAAGGCCGCTCCTCTCGTCTTTCAACACCCACAGTGGCCGAGTGTGTGATGAAGGTTGCCGGCCAAAACAGGGAAAACACGGGATTTGAATAAAGTTGTGGTTGCAGGTCAATGACAGCAATTAAAAAAGATAAATGTTAAATGTACATATAATATTTATATAATCAAAATAATGATGACTAGTCAATCTTTTAAAGTTGATCAGCAGCATTTATAAAATGAGTTTAACGTGAGAAGTAAATGACACCGTGACCACCTGTCACATGTCAACAACCTCATCACGTGGTTGTCCTAGAAAGATCACAAGAACGCAGCATCTGTTATGTTGACTGCTCAGTCCTGCTGCCGCTCTGCCTCATTTTTTGTTATCTTGATGAACAAATGCACATTGCCATCTGCTTCTTTACCAATACAGTCTGTGATAGAGGGCAAAAAGTGTGTTCACGTAGGAATCACTGGGCTGCTCACCTGTTGGTCAGCAAATAAAAGCTTTTTTTTTAAAAACAGATATTCAGCTCCCATTGATGGTAATTAGTGTGCTTGTGAGTCAGACTGATAAATAAACCAAATGAAGGAAGGGCGATTGCTTCTTGTTTGGATGGTTTCAGAGGAGCGCAGACTGCAAAAATATATCTAGAAGGTGACTAAACGCAATTATTTTTACAGGTTACATATAAGGTGCTGTGGAAATAAGAAGAACTTTTGCAGAGGGGGAGAACATTTTAATTATTTTTCAGCGCTGGAGGTGCATGCTTGGAGCTTATTATTTTTTTTTTTTTTGCTAGGACCACTCTTTAGCTCTAAAGAGGGCAATTTATGTCTCCCCCCCCTCTCATCTCTCTCCAGGGGCAGGGGCTGAAGTGGCTCATTTGTTTTAGCAGGGTCTCTGTGTTTTTACTCCTGGTGACATATTAATTGAGCAGTTCTTTAAAAGAATAGAAAGGTCAACATCACAATTAGGTTGAGGCTTGCAGAGCGTCTGGATGCATAAACCCGTGCTCCAGCGTGTGTACGCATGCAGCTGTGCATATGTATACACACAGGGTATGTATATTTGAATCCTCGAACCGTGAATTTTCAAGGCCTTTAAAAACTCGCGATCCCCAGTGTTTTGCACGAAAACACTCTGCCAGCTAGTGCACACACTTATGTCACTGTTACAGTAGTCCTGTGGCGGTTTAGACCCCGCCCGAAAAAGGGGCACAATTAGTTCCCACCAAAAAATAAAAAAGTCATTCCTACAACTGAAATCTTTCCTTGTTCCTGCTGTGTAAAATCCTGCAGAGTTATGGGTGCTCACATGGCCCAGCAAGCGCCTTTACACAAACACTGGCTGTACCCAGGACGTGACGCTACAGTGAACATTTTGCATTGGTTTTTCCGCAAAGGGAACTTCAGGAAAATGGCTTGGAAAGCTGGAAAACGACAACACCTGTCTTGCTTCTCACATTAATTTGCCATCCTTTGTGACTAATTTTCAACAAAAGCATTAAGACGCATAATAGCATATTGCCTTGAGAAGTGAGGGACATTTGTGGGTCCGAGCATCAGTTCAGTCCTGCTCTCCAACTCCAGCAGCTGTATGATCCAGGTATCATAGCCATCTTTTAATGACGTGAGACTGATCTCTCGCTGCTTTCTGTCCTTCCTCCTCGCTCTACTGAAGTATCAATAATGAGATTTATCTGTCTTTCTGACCCCCCTTCCTTGTCTTGGTTTAATTATCTCCATCCCCCAAACTGCTGTTTGCCCCCTTTCGCTATGGATCCATTTCCACTTGAAGGCAGGTCATGCTTTGTGTTTCTATTTGTCATGACAGGGTTCCTTAACGAGTGGAGGCTCCCTTCCACCGTGACTTAATCAGATCTGCAGAGGAGAGGAGGGGAGATGGGGGAATGAGTGGGAATAAACAGGTAAAAATCAGGGTCACAAGTAGTTTACCACCTCCTTTCTGGGTGTATGTCCCCGCTTTGGAAATTAGATTTGTGTGGTCCCTCCTCTTGCCCTCTTCTCCAACCCTGTGTTTTGCGTCCATTCCGGAAGACTTTGAAGTTTGACGGGTCGGTTTTCTCCTCTGTTGGCCCTCCGCCAGTGCCCCCACTTTATCTGGCTTCGCTCCTTCCTTACCTCCTTACCTGAGGCGGTGTCGGAAGAAAGAGTGGCACGTAATCCAATTGTCTCTGCAGGTTTTCTGCCATCAGCAGACATGCTGGTCAAGCAGAGGTCAGCGGTTTAACACCAGATAAAATACTGTCAGGGTGCTTTTCACTAGTATTTTTTCACCTTTTTTTTTTCCAAAAACTTGGATACACATGATGGAATAGAATAGAACTTGATTGTCATTGCACAACAAGGTACAACAAAACTGTGGATGATGCTTGTGTTATTTCACAGGACCATTTTCACAAAGCCAAGCTGAGCTTAGTCTTTTTTTTTTTTTTTTTTTCTCAAAAAACTTGGATACAAATGATGCTCGTGTGATTTCACGGAACACATTTTCATAATGCCAAGCTGACCTTAGTCATCTGAACCCGAGCTAATCTGAGTCAATTCCAAGGCTTTCCACCCGAAACCCCGCAGAGAGCAAGTGCGGTGCAGAGTAAAGAAAGAGTTCAGTCTGTTTACAATAGGCTCCAGTCTGGAGTGCGAACATCTTGTGAGGCGAGCCTTTGACTTCCTTCACAGAAGCTGTAAATGAAGTCTCTCTTACGGCTGCGCTGTAAGCTCCCGCAACCAGCCCCCGCCGGGCCCCACGTTTCCCTCGCACATCTCTTGTCCGTGCGCGTGAGGGACGAGTGGCGGCAGCTGGGACATTACCCGCTAGAGTTCAAAAACTTTCTGTGCTTTGGTGGGGGATGTTGGTGGATGAGAAAGTGTGTGTGTGTGTGTGTGTGTGTGTGGGGGGGGGGGGGTTCAGGGCTGCAAACCATTTCCAGCCCTGACAGATATGGGGTGACAGATATCAAGCATCTGTGCTGTGTGCTCAGCAACTGTTGTAGAACAATCAAACTCAATTAAAGACAGTAAGATTCCCATTTCTATTAGATGGACAATAGCTCACCTGGACTAGAGAGGGTAAGTTAAAGACTCTATCTTTAGGACTCCAAACAAATAAGATTTTGGAATCTTCAAACCCAACTCTGGCTGAAAATGAAGAGATGGAAGGCGTGAGTCGAACACGAGCCCGTCGCTAGCCAACTGGCTTTTTTGGTTGACCTCTCACCCATATTAAACTTCATGAGTTTGCTCCCCGTCCTCCCTTCTCTAGCTTCTCCCTGCTGCCCACTGCCAGGCACTTTTGTTTTCACATGGCCGACTTCTCAGGGAACACGCTCATATTTGTGGCTTTTGGGGTTGGCAGCTGACTACGTGCGCCTGTCAGGCTTTTTCACTCCAACTTTAGCCCAGCACCCAAATTGAACTGTTCTGTCATTTCCTGTCATCCCCCCTCAACCACCTCCCATATCCCATACCATATCCCAAATAATGTCAGATTTCATTGCCGCATCCTGTGGTACGAAAGATCACGGTAGACGTCTTTTTTGCTACAAGCACACAAAATCAGGGGAGAAATTGAGTTCTAGATAAAAACTGTGCAAGAGTAAATTTCAGCTAAATTTGGCTCTTGAGTCTTGATCGTATTTGTTTGAACTTACAAAGAAAAGCAAATATTTAAATCGTTTTACCTACCCGCAACATGGTTAGCATGAGCGATCGATTACAGGAATCGTCCACAAACAGGCCAGATGCATCCAGAGCATTCCTCTGCACGCGAGAGAGAGAGAGAGAGAGAGAGAGAGAGAGAGAGAGAGAGAGAGAGAGAGAGAGAGAGAGACAGTCAGAAAGAAAGTCAGGGAGAAAGATGGTTATCTGAATTGAGGTCAGAAATGAAACATGTCATAGCTAATTAAAGCCATGTTGTTTGAATTACCTCGGCCCACTTCTTAAAGGGTCTGCCCTTGGAAACAAACACAAAAATTAGAATTTTTAAAAGTGGGCAGAGGAGAGTTAGAGACAGACGAGTGAGGCTCGTCAGGGAGGGATGGGGAAGAATGACATGAGGGGTAAATTACAGTGGGAAGAAAAGAGATAAAGATGCAAGCAGATATGACGGGAAAAAACAGCACAAGTCAACCAGGGAGAAAACAGAAAGAGGGAGAGGCTTGACAGAAAGAGAATAAATGATGTTTTCTCTGGAACAAATAATGTGACTTGAGCTGAGTCATGGGCCTGCCGAGGAATGATGATGATGATGATCATGATGATGATGATGAGGATGAGAAAGAACCTTGGCCTTCTTCCTGCTTTGAGCTAAGTTTGGGGCATCATTTAGCAAACTGCTGGAGAGGGGCCTCCGCATATGTGTGGATAAGCAATAATAACCACATTCTCTAAGCATCTTCGGCCACTGGAGCCTGTTTTTATAGCTGGGAAAGGGATGGGCCAACACTCGTTAGAGAGACTATTTCGGAAGATGGGCTGGTAGAAGGAAGAATGTTACGGGTTGACGATGACCAAAAGGGGGTGTGTGGAGGGAGAGAGTGCCCACAGAGGCTCCCTGAACCATTTACTCAAATGTGACATGTCAAAAGAGATGAGCAATGGATTTGGCTCTTTTTTGCTCCCAAGGGCCACAGCAATGTGCACAGGCTTCCCGGACAGGATTACACAACTGTGAAAGAGTGAGAAACAGAAAACCTTCTGACAAGTCACAAAAATTAAATTGCTTTCATTGGTTTTCTCTCAGACACGGTTGTTATTTTTCTCCTTTTATATAAAAAAAGCATGTGCACATTTAGGTTTAAGACGGCAAACAAGCACAGATTACTGAAACATACCGGATTTAACATATTATGTTGCACATGAGCTGAAGTGTTGGTGGATAACCGGATAATCTCCCTTTAACAATGGAGCACAGTTACGAGACACGTGTGCTTGCCTGACTACGCAAACCCGAAAGCGTGTTCAGTGCACGTCCATGCATTTGCAAGCCCGCAGCAGAAGTATTTCATTTTTCTTTTGCATTTGCGCAGCGACCACACCACCATAAACACGAGGAGGGGGACAGGCATCCTTGAACAGCATCAGTGTGTGTTGGAAGACATCAGGCGGTGAATCCATCATGCTACCACTGACGGGCCAGAGATGGGACATAAATATTTACTCTAGGCTCCTCCAAATCACATTCAGAGGTTTCTGTCTGCACTTTCTGTCTCTTATTTGTTTCTGCTGCCCGGGTCCCCTCAGGTTTCATGCAATGTGTCCCACTCCCCCCCACCAACCTTCATCCTTTCATTTGCATTGTTTTGCTGCTTCGTTTTCTCTCAATCACAGCCCAAAAGCATGTGGTGCAGACATGGAACCCAGGTCATTTTTCTACTTAGACACACCAGACCCCCTCGCACAAAAAGAGGTACAAACATATAAACAAACATAGCCCAAGTCCCCTCACTGCATGCACACGCACACACACACACACACACACACACACACGGCTTGGTCAGACTGAGATATCCATCTGGGGTTTGTCATGTCAGACATGGCCCATGTCTCTCTCTTCTGTAATTATGGCTTTATTTATTTTTTCAGATTGTCCCGCTGGGTTAGGAGCGTCCCGCGCTGTGGTTTTGGATGTGGAAACACTCCGCTCAAGACATCCAGTCTAACAGAAATAAAGGCGTGCACTACACTGGCTAAGAATTAGCAACCCATAATTCTGAGACGTAAAATAATTAAAGAGGAAGTGTGTACGCATGCATTGGTTTTTTTGTTGTTTTTTTTTTTTTTTGGAGTAAAGAAAAAGGAGAACGCAGCTGTAACTTTTGACAGCAGGGCAGATGCCTGAAGGATTAGGCAGCGCCAGTGCCAACAGAGGGAGACTTGATATTTTAACATCTTGCTGAATTACATAACACTGTGCCAGACATGCTTAACTCCTGCAACAACTTCTGCATGTGTATTTAATTTATATTTCAAACCCTTCTGATTGCTAATCCGACCAATTTTTTACACACAAAAAAATTAAAATCAACAATTTAGGCATTTTGTGATTTTTATTTGCAGTTTATTTGTGCTGTATATTTATTATCATGTACCTTCAACATAAAAGTCCCCAGACGAAGCACACTGAACTAGTTTCAAACTGGTGTCTTCACGTCTTTAACCTCTCAATTTTATTGCCAAATGTTCCCTTCATAACAGCAGGATTTACTTTCACCCACTTAAATATTCTTTTCACTCCTTTCCTCTTTTTCGGTGGGTTGCACGCCTCGCAGTAATGACTCTAAGTGTTTGTGTGTTTGTGCATCTACCCCGCTGAGCCGTGGAATCGTCCTCTATTCTGCCTTTCACACCCTCTTTTTTCCCTCCATTCTCCCTCCTTGTCTGTCTCCCAGTTTCTCTTCATTCACCAGCCCTGTCTTTTTTTGATCACTTTCTCCCAAAAGTGTTTTGCGCTTCACTTGCAACAAATTTTAGTTAAAAAACAGAAAATGGAGATAATGGCCGATATCAAGTTGACTGCCATGGTTCTAATCAGCGCTCATCGTGGGAAAATGGCAGGAGGATGGAGGTAGTGGTGGTTATGGACTTCTGGTAGGAGGAAAACCGGGCCCATTGTACCGCGGAGATTAAAATCCTCGAAAAGGCAGCATTGTCCAACGACCGGGATAAATCTTCCTCCTCCCGTCACTCAGGGTCTGAATTCAATTCTTCTCAACCCTTCCTAAAAGAGAGGCTTATCTCCTGCTCAATAGCTTGTTGCGCTACAAGCCAGGCAGGAATGCACCGAGTTGTATCCCTGACACCCGCTCACTGAGTTAAAAAGGAATTAAGGAGGGGGAGAAAAGAGAGAGTGAGGGAAAAGTGAGTGACTGAATTGCGACCTCTATTTTGCCAAAGGATGTGCACTGGAAGGCAGATTGAGGTGCTGATAGAAGCTGACAGAAGGAGAGGGGACGGGAGAGCGGGATTGATTGACTGCTGCTGGGGGATTGAGGCCAGCAAAGAAGAATAGCGGCCCTCTCACTCCGCTTTCTCTGGGCTGCAAGCGCGTAAGCCGCTGCCCAATTGGAGGACAGACAGAGAAGCCCCCAGCGGAAGAAACCACTTGGGAGCTCCTGGCATGAGGTCTGAATGCCACCTAACCAACTCATCCCCCCCCCACAAAACCCCTACTCCCCTTTCTTCCCTACCCTTTGCTTTCTCTTGCTACAGCAGCATCTCTGTAACTTGTCCAGGGGCATCACCGTTTCGTACGACCCCCTGCCTCACAATACTCAGATACCCCCCCCCTCCCCCCACCTCCCCCCACACACACCCCCAGCCCCAACTGTCCTCCCTTCCAACAAATTCAATTCAGGTCCATAAAAAGGGGAAAGGGAGAAAGAGAGAGAGAGAGAGAGAGAGAGAGAGAGAGAGAGAGAGAGAGAGAGAGTGACAGAGAGAGGATGGTTGGCAAATAAAAACAACTTGTGCAGACTCGGACTAATAGCCCTGCTCTGTTTAGCCCAAAGAGAAAAACAAGTCTTGCATCCACATTTTTTACCTCTTTTTCTTTTACCATACCGGATTGGAAGTGCCTCCTGCAAAGAAAAGGAAAAGGAGAAACACTGGTGGTTGGGGGAGAAACCAAGGTGACATAGTTTAGCTGTCATTTATGAAAAATAAAACACAACATTTTTCTGTCTAAAGTTGTCTTTTGCAGTGTTTTTACTTCTTGACACCAGTTTTCAGTTTATTCGCTGCTTTTAAACTCTTTTGTCACCTCCTAGGTGCACTCCTCAGTCCCTTCACGCGCCCCCCTCCTCGCTGTTTACTGCGACTTGGCTCCATCTAAACAAAAGGCTTACACCTGCTTACAGGATTAAATTAATTAGCACGAAACAGGGATCGGTACAGGAAGGCCGCGGAGGATGGTGGGGGTGCTTTGGGGGGTGGTGGGCACAAGGAAAGACGACAACAGGGGGTCAGGAGAAAAGTACAGCATGAAGAGGGCACAATAGAGAGCAGGCCGCTGGGTGTCTGGGCTTGTGTGGGTTGCTGGGGGATGGTGCTGGCTACGGGAGGAGGAGACCACTTGTTTTTAGCAGAGGATGTGAGGTTGGCCGAGGAGACAGGCAGAGCACGGCCAATTGGTTGGTGTGTTGTGGGGATAAATTGTTTCCTCAACAATGTTTGGGTGTGCAGGGTCAGAGGTGACAGCCGCCATTGTGGGAACATGTCGGTGGAACAGCATCTCTGCTGGTTGGCGGCTCCCACTTTAGCTGACAGCAAGCAGTTGGACAACAATCACATTTTTGTTCTTTTAAAAATAATGAATGCAGTGACTCCATTTATGAAATGTGGTTGATTATTTTTCTAGCTGTTGGGTTAAATAATACATGGTTGAAAATGACAGACGTGGTAGTTTTAAAATGTGCTCTCTGAAAAAAAGTCATTTGCTTGTCTTCTTGAGTTTGGGCTGGGCACTTATTTGTCTCATTTGTCATGACCTCAGTTTTCTACCTATTTCTTTCCCCTTGTCCTCAGCTAATTCTCTGGTTAGAGGAATCCACCACAGCCCCCAACAATACACGGTTGCTACTTCTTCATGTTGTTTTATGATTTGTTTTTTTTTCAGGAGCCAGACTTTACTTACAGACCAAAACACTAAGACTCCAGAGCAGCTGGAAAGTAAAACCTAAAGAAGTGGAGGAGGAAAAGACGTGTTTTTCTTAAAAAG
>CAAE01014710.1:149039-160845 GCA_000180735.1 Tetraodon nigroviridis
ATGGTTGGCAAATAAAAACAACTTGTGCAGACTCGGACTAATAGCCCTGCTCTGTTTAGCCCAAAGAGAAAAACAAGTCTTGCATCCACATTTTTTACCTCTTTTTCTTTTACCATACCGGATTGGAAGTGCCTCCTGCAAAGAAAAGGAAAAGGAGAAACACTGGTGGTTGGGGGAGAAACCAAGGTGACATAGTTTAGCTGTCATTTATGAAAAATAAAACAACATTTTTCTGTCTAAAGTTGTCTTTTGCAGTATTTTTACTTCTTGACACCAGTTTTCAGTTTATTCGCTGCTTTTAAACTCTTTTGTCACCTCCTAGGTGCACTCCTCACTCCCTTCACGCGCCCCCCTCCTCGCTGTTTACTGCGACTTGGCTCCATCTAAACAAAAGGCTTACACCTGCTTACAGGATTAAATTAATTAGCACGAAACAGGGATCGGTACAGGAAGGCCGCGGAGGATGGTGGGGGTGCTTTGGGGGGTGGTGGGCAAAGGAAAGACGACAACAGGGGGTAAGGAGAAAAGTACAGCATGAAGAGGGCACAATAGAGAGCAGGCCGCTGGGTGTCTGGGCTTGTGTGGGTTGCTGGGGGATGGTGCTGGCTACGGGAGGAGGAGACCACTTGTTTTTAGCAGAGGATGTGAGGTTGGCCGAGGAGACAGGCAGAGCACGGCCAATTGGTTGGTGTGTTGTGGGGATAAATTGTTTCCTCAACAATGTTTGGGTGTGCAGGGTCAGAGGTGACAGCCGCCATTGTGGGAACATGTCGGTGGAACAGCATCTCTGCTGGTTGGCGGCTCCCACTTTAGCTGACAGCAAGCAGTTGGACAACAATCACATTTTTGTTCTTTTAAAAATAATGAATGCAGTGACTCCATTTATGAAATGTGGTTGATTATTTTTCTAGCTGTTGGGTTAAATAATACATGGTTGAAAATGACAGACGTGGTAGTTTTAAAATGTGCTCTCTGAAAAAAAGTAATTTGCTTGTCTTCTTGAGTTTGGGCTGGGCACTTATTTGTCTCATTTGTCATGACCTCAGTTTTCTATCTATTTCTTTCCCCTTGTCCTCAGCTAATTCTCTGGTTAGAGGAGTCCACCACAGCCCCCAACAATACACGGTTGCTACTTCTTCATGTTGTTTTATGATTTGTTTTTTTTCAGGAGCCAGACTTTACTTACAGACCAAAACACTAAGACTCCAGAGCAGCTGGAAAGTAAAACCTAAAGAAGTGGAGGAGGAAAAGACGTGTTTTTCTTAAAAAGAAAAAAAGTAACTGTATGAATTTGTCACTGGTGTGCATGCATTGCATAGGTTACATTAGTCTCATTGGTCATTCACCCCTATGGTTTCTTTAAACTCTCACTGTCATTGTGGTCCAATATCTGTCACATGCACACTCACGAGCACACCCTTGCACTCAGACCCGAGGTGGTGAGAGATGCAGTGTGGTCCGGTCTATCGCATGGCAGTGGTCACTTCAATCCCTTCCATATGACAGTGATTAGGCAGGACGCACACAATGCTTTCAGATCACACACACACACACACACACACACACACACACACACACACACACACACACACACATACACTCTTCCTTTCACACTCCTTGGCTTAGCACATTCCATACCTGTATTAGCAAACAGCTAAACTAATTGCCTCCTGTTGTTAGTGTGGTACAATGTCTCCATGTTACAGTTTGAAGGCAGAGTGTGTGGTTCTCTCTGTTGTTTTTTTAGTGTACGTCTGTTTTTAGTGTGTGCGTCTGGTGGCACACCAGGTTTTTTTTTCTAGGTAAAACAAAAGTATATATTCTAAATTATTCAAATTTTCCTCTCCAAATAGTAAGGCTCTAACTACCATGGATGCAGCAGCACGTGTCGGGATCTGTCTGCAAGAGTGTTTGTAGCTGCGCTTAGGTCTGCCTGTGTGAGAGTTTACAGCTGTGACAGCTTGTGACCTTGCAAAATCTGCCCTTGCCCGGCGATAACACGTTGACGAGAGTGGTGGACACTGTTGGTGGCAGCAGGTGAAGGCCAGCAATGGCAAAAACCTTAAACTGGAAGTTTAAAAAGGTCTTTACCAACAAGAAAAAATCAGGAGTTTGGAGAGAAATTTGTGTCGGGAGAGAGGTGCAGCTGCAACAGTGCAACTTTTCTGTTTATTTTGCAGCGATCGACATCACCGCAAACACACCGTCTGGTATTTTGTCTCCCTTACACGCTTACATGGCGCAGCCTCTTACAACAACAGTTAAGGTGCCTGCCACCACAGCTACCATTTTCCCTTACCACAAGACAAACGGCACACTCTGTTCTAACACAAGCTTTGGAGGTGGGGGGGGGGGGAGCCAGAAGGCAGCCTGGAGCCTGATGACATCAAAGGGATTATTTGCTGCTCAGGTACAACCTCCTCCCAATTTCTGTCCCCTCCTCATCCCCTCTCCTCTTATCGGGCTAATTGAAGACAAGCTTTTTGAGATGGATGCACAATAGGTCCAACGGTAGAGTGGCATTTGAGTCTCAACGGGTGGACCAGAGAAAAGGAGATGCCAGCGATTTCTATAAACCCCCCACCAATCCTCCTCCTCGTCTAAATCCCCTTCTCTGTGCTCGTTTTTATCCCATGGCGACTCATTCAGCAACCTACTTGACATAGCTCGACCTTTGAACCTAGAGTTTATGAAGTGAAGCAGCAGCTATTTATTTGACGTGGAACTAATGTGCGACCGCGCCATTGTGCAGAGATTTGGGGCAATGTTAACGCTGTGTGAGTCGATGCGTCCTCGGATAAACCGGTGGTCAGCAGAATCAGGGTGCTAATGCCATTTTGAGGCCGACGACATCTGGAGTTGACAGAACAATCATGTGAAGAAAAAAAAATGATGGAGTAAAGCGAAAATCAGAGCTTTTCATTTCAATTAGAGATACTTCTCTTTCAGGGCCACAGCTGTTTCATGTTTGCAAAGGCATTGGTTTTACCTTGCTGTTTTTAGGCGGACACAGCCAAGGACAACATGCAAATAGACACCTGCAATTTTGAAAGGTGGAAAGCATTGCTTCATTCTGTCACTCCAAATGAATATCAAGCCTCCACCTCTTTTGTAAACAGTGGTAATCTTCATAAAATAATCTATCTTCATCGTTCATAGTTCAAAGGTGAAATTGTCATATCCTCTTCTGGAACTGTCAATCAAATCTTCCTGTGCTCTTTTGAACTCAAGGAGCCATCTGCCTAGTTCCTCCTAGTTTCCCGTTGATCATAAGGCTTCAGTTGGTGCATCCTCACTGATGGATTTTGCATCCACTTTCGGTTTTAGCACAGCATCCAAACATCTTAAAATTTTCTTAGATGTTACTGACAAAAACCATGGCAATGCAGGGTCTCAATGAGATTGGTGACCTAAAAAGTCACAGATTAACAAGCCAAAACCTGTCGACCTGCTGGTGTGTATGTGTGTAGGTGTGTATGAAGAGAACAGGTTCGGGTTTGAAGTGGTTGCGTTGTAGGAGTCGCTCTGGAGGACACACAGCGCCGAGCAAACACACAGCTTCTCTTAAACAAACAGGGGAGGACAGGAGAGCAAGACAAATGATGCAACCCACGCAGCCTAAATGCACATGTACAGACCCACATGTGTACTCGGATGCACGTTCACTCACAGGCTCTGCAGAGCAGAGATGAGAGGAATTTGTCCCCGGAAAAGGTGTGGTGTAGATAAACCGTCATTCCGCAATAGGATTAAAGCAAAGACAAGTCCGCATCTGTATCGTTTAAACTGCACGTCTCCCCCTTCTTCAGCTTCTGCATGCATTGGGGGTGATATATTTTCAAAAAATTCAAAAAAGAATAGTTACGTTATCAGAGCCGTTTCTTTGATGCCTATACGCGCCTGCCTGAACACCCTGATGGCATTGTGCAGCTGAGTCCTTGACAGAAGTGAATTAATCAGACCCCTCTGGCCCATTTGTCTCTATTTGGAGAGCTAATTGGAAAAGAAGCAGGTGTTAATAGAGAGAGGAGAGAGCCGCAGCGAGAGTGTGCACAGGAGTGTGTGCCTTTGTGTGCGTGTGCATGCGTGTAATAGAAGTCTCAGAGCTAAGTTAACCAAACTTAATTAGCCTCGTTCAGGCTCCAGCCAAGCTTGCATCTTTCTCTGAGGTACCACAGTGGAGAGAGAGAGAGAGAGAGAGAGAGAGAGAGAGAGAGAGAGAGAGAGAGAGAGAGAGAGAGAGAGAGAGAGAGAGAGAGAGAGATGGAGGATATGAAGGAAGGAGTGGAAGACTCCTGTTGCTTGTTGGCTGACTGTGTTTTTTGACATGCAGGGGAAAAAAAACAAAACTTCCAGCTGAGGTCTGAGTCTGACCGAATGGACGCTTTAGCAAACCTGGCAAAGTTTGGGTCCACGAGGCAGCAGGAGCAAAAAAACCGAAACAGTGTCCACAGCTGTTCATTGCTCGTCCGAGTGGGTCTGTGTTGTCTGCAGGTAGCTGCCAGTAAATTTTGAAAAGACATTGCCAGCTTGTTAGCCCTCCGCATATTTAGCTGCTGTGATGTCAGCAAGTTTTAATGGACGACAGCTTTTCTCAATTATACAGTAGGGCGACGGGCAAACTGTATCAATTGTGTGTGTTGTCCTCAGTGACGGTCAGCCCGTACACACCCCTAAACACAGGGGCAGATCTTTTAAGGTTTATGTATCTCTGTGCACATACGTCCAGATGTGCACATAGTATAAAATTATCATTAAATGTGATGCAAATAAAGTAACATTTAAAAAAGTTAAAGTAACATTTATAAAGTATATGCAACCGATTGTTGTTGTTTGCTTCACTGTGTCTAAAATAAGAAATTAAAGGAAAGCAAAAGCACATTTTGAGATATATCTGTAGTGTATTTTAGACATCATATCAGCCATAAATTTGCAAGTATGACACTGGATAAACACAGACAAGCGAAATGTCTGTGTTTATCCAATTATCTGGATTTTTGTTTTTTTGAAGCGTTATTTATAGAGAAAATAAACTCATTAATCAATTGACTGTTGTAGGGGCTGCGTTAATGTGGCAAAGTATGTATGTATGTGAACACCCTGCCCTCCTGAACCTGTGGTGCCCTCTGACACACACACACACACACACACACACACACACACAAAGCAGACAGAGGTGGGATGGCTGCAGGCAAGGAGGCAGGTCGGCAGCGATTAGAAGGGCTGTGTGTGTAATGGTTGCCATGTGCAGGCCCATCTCATCCACCATTACACACACATGCACACAGTGCCCACCTCCCGAATCCCTCCAAGATACCGTACACTTTTAAAAACATTAGCCACTAATGCTTTAATGCTCCTCACATCGGAGGGGTTTGACTGGAGTTAAAATGGCAGACACAGAGGAATGCTGCCTTGTGTTTACTTAGTGCACGAGGAAGGGCTCTGGCTTACTTTTGATTCAAACATGATGGAGCTGTGGAGCAGCTGCAAAATCCTGAAACAAATTGTTGAGGCACAACACAGACAGCAGGAATATTTACAGTTTGAAAATGTGCATTTGTTGTCTGGTTAGCTGCATAATAAATCAATAAAAAGAAAAAGAACATTGCTCTTGTTATTTAGGTGAAGAGAAACAAATGCTAACACCTGATGAACTTGGCGTTCTGGTGTTGTTCCCAGCCAAAGACCAACACCTGCTGCTTCCCTCCACCATACCTACATATCAGGACACCTGAAAAAGCTGAGGCTCCTCCCTTTCACTGCCTCCTGTTTGTTTGCTCTTGCTCTCCTCTCTATGTGTGGTTCCACCTCCTGTGATATCAAAAAGAAAGTGGGAAATTACCAGCGCCCTATTTCTGTGTCTCCTCCCCCTTCTCCATCCACCTCCCCCACAGGCACATGCAGAACCTTTGGCCATTGGACGCTGAACAGCTTCCTTGTCTGCGAGCTTGATGAATGTGAAGCCCAAGCATAGCGAAGGCGCAAAAACAAAAGTGTTATTGCGAGGGATTCATTGTGTCAACATCTTAGCTGGAGAAGGCGCAGTTGTGACTATTTACCGACAAAGGGAGCGGTGTACGAGGAGTTATTTAACTCGCAGCTCACCTTTGCATGCTCCCAGTTGGCTAATCAGTAAAAGCAACATTTTTGTCACGGAAGAGTGCCGAGATTTTTCTCTGGACCTCTTACAGTGATGCTGCTGTGCAGATGTGCTACACTCCAGTATATACAAAAAAAACCAAAAAAAAAAAAAAACCCCAAAAAACAGCCATTCCCGAGAGCTGGGGAAGGCAGGAAATTAATGTTGGAAAACAAGGCCCTAATGTCGGCCTGCTGAATATTAGCATTGAGGAGTTAGATGGCCTCAATGCCGCCCTTCAGGTATCACCGGCTTTTTACTGGGATTTCGTAAAACATTGTTGCCTTAATTCACCTGAAAGTTTGGGCACAGTACGGTTGAGCTGTGAGATAGGCATCACAAACACACACACACACACACACACACACACAAGAAACCCCTTGTCATCAGAAACGCACTTTAGCTCTCGCTACGACAAACCTTTGAAGAGTAATTGTTACTCAGATCTTGATTAGTAATTTAGGGAAATGGGCGATAATCAGCCTGCCGGTAACTTGCGCACTTGAAGGGCAATTAGGAAAAAATCAGAAGGTGAGTGGTGGACGTATGGAAGGTGCTTGGTCAGATCATCAATACGATATAGACTGACTCCCTGATAGCTTTAGGAGCTGAACGCACGTGCCATGTTTACACTTAAAACCAATATGCCATTACAGCCATTACCATTAACCAGAATGGAAATCTTTGAAGCTTAAATACTGGTGCAGTAAGTTCTTTTAAATTAACATTACGGATTCATTCATTTCAAGCTGCTGTGGTTGGTTTGTATGGTAGCAGAAAGCTGCTTTTTTAAAAGAAGGGGTCTATTCGCAGCAACAGCATTTTCTCGTGTGTATTTCTGACTTTAGATTTCTGTAATGTAATTAACTTAATTTTGCTTTGAGTGTTCTTGTTTAATTTATCACCAGAAAGTTTTGCCATCACATTAACCAAGCGAGTAGTCATCAGCTTAATCAATATAGAAACAGTTCTTTTTTGTTCTAAATTACACTCTTCACCATCCGCTCTCTATCTGTCCACCCCCCCTCCTTTTCTCCCTCCCTCCTTCACACTTGATCCATCCCCTGGGTACGGCAGATTAATAATGCCCGTTCTTCTGCCATTCAGTGGAATGCAGAGAGAGAAGTGCACAGAGGCCCTTAATGAACTGAGTAGCCGGTGTTTGCTTCAACACCAATTAACACGGCTTTTAATTATGGCTGTAATCAGAGCAGTCGAAGGAAAGGGCCTGCGCGGCCTCAAGGGCGGGGGAGCCCTGCTGAGACGCAAATGTGCACAAATACAGGCTCAGGCGCTGGACTCGTAAATACGAAAAAGCAGTCTGCGCTTGATTTTTGACTATCTGTAATTTTCTTTATTAATCCACAGCTTTCTCCCCCAAACCTGATTGACCCGGCAGATGCAACTTGAATACATATCTGGTATCAAAATAGCTCCAAGAGGAGCTTTATGTTCTCAGAATCTCTGTGGCAGGGAGTCAAGGGTACACACCAGGCCCATCCAAAACCATGAAGCAATGACAAGAGAATGTCTGCTGGAGGAGTCTGCCAACTTCCCAAGCCGAGGGGAGAACTAGTATTTTTATGAAGAGGGAACATTCATTTAAGGGCAATGTTATTTCCTTTTTAGACAGACAAGACAGACAGATGCTGTTGACGTTACCTCCTCATATCTTTTCTAGGAAGAAAGCTGGACGCTGAGGCCAACGCAGGCGTCTTTAGAATAGAATAGTACTTGGAGCTGATCTTGCCAGTCTTTTCACGTGTGTGATTGAACAGAAACGTGTGTGACTGGTGTGTGACTAGCTGTTTTAATGAATAAAAGACAAAACATTGGAGCAGAGTCTGTCTGACCATCTTGTTTTTGTTTAAAAATAGCATCTTAGCATGACACAAGTGACACACACTGCGATATCAAGAGTGTACCATGATAGTTTTTTTTAAAAAAATCCATTTCTTTTGCATATTCAGTGGCATCGCTCGCAGAAGCTCACCCACTGTTTGCAATCAGCTGCCTTTGTGGAAACCAGCCCACACGGCGCTCACTCACCCGCTCCCTATCTCTACCCTTTCTGTGTCACTCTGCCTCCACACTGGCACAGACACACACACACACACACAGGCGCACAATCTTATGCACATACAGACAGGCAGATAGCGTGGTAGACAAAGCGGCTTTAGGAATGACAAATACAGAACAATAGAATGGTGAGTGGAGGGGAAAAAAAGAAAGGGTGCTGAAAATCACACTCTGGCCATGGCAAACTTTCAGAAACATGGCTAGCCCGTCTCTCTGTTTTCAAAAATGGCCCTTCCTCTTCTTTTTCTCTCTCTGTGTCTCTTTGTCACTGTCCAACTTGTACTTCCTGTAGCCCTGGTAGCCTTTATTCCCCTTACAGAAAGAATTGGTTTGTAGTTGCAGCACAGCTCCTTTAGTGTCTCTGCTTTCTTTTCATGTCTGTTTCTCAGACCCGGGGAGAGAAACTGAACCCTTTCCAGGGTGTCAGTCTACCTTTTAACTTTAACTTTATAAAGGAGAGTTTTTAGACCCCATGTTTAGACTGTAGTTTCATTAACATGATCAGTAACATCAGGAGAAAATGTCATAATCAAAAAACCCTCAAATATTAGACACACACACACACACACACACACAGAGAGATGCACAGCACTTTAAGAGCTCTCCAATAAAATATTTAATCATTTATTTATTTAGTTAATCTGAAACCGGTTTAATTTGGATTCTGTATTCATTCAATTGTTTGATTTCAAAGTAGTGCTGCATCGCCTGCTGTGTTTAATTATGCCAGCTTGTAAGTACCCAATGCACACACACCCATACACACACACACACACACACTCACACACAAACCTAACCTCATCAAAATGGTCTGGATAAGCACCATGCGTCAGGGCCTAAGCGGGGGAAGGTGTTAGGCATGTGGAGAAGTTTGGGCTACAGAGAGGTGGGGGTGCACAAAATCTTAACTTAAACGCAAGAGATTAGACAACTTTTGCAAGATATTAGCTGTTCAAAAATGAGAAAAATGTCCTTAAGCCTCTTGTACAAGCAGTGGACAAGGCCAGCTTTTGTTTCAGCAGGAGAGCCATGAAGTGCATTAGTGTGTGTGTGTGTGTGTGTGTGTGTGTGTGTGTGTGTGTGTGTGTGTGTGTGTGTGTGTGTGTGTGTGTGGGATGAGGGGGTATAGTCCTGTGTGTAGTGGCTGTGTAACAATTAGGCCAGCAGATTCAGGTAACCGTTTTCCTACTCATGGTTTACGTTTAATTATTTCAACAGATGCATTTTTTTAAACAGGTTTTACAAACTTTGAGCTACATTTCAACAAAACACCCATAAAGTTACTCTATAGATTCACCCCCCAAGGCCAAGTCCTACAACAGTCAATGTAAGCGGCAGATGTTCTCCAAATGAAACATGAGCACAGCTTCGTCCACATCTCTTGAGCTTTAAATGTGTTTATTCAGATTTCCTGGTTCACATCTCTGGCTGCGTCTTTGTGGCGCTGATCGGCTCCTCATGTGTGGTCGTTCAGGATTTCAGTAGGACATGGGTCGGTGCAGCCTGTGCTCAGCGACCGGGCTGTTCATGTGGCTGCAAAAAAAGATAGAAAGACAGAGTGGAGGAGAGGAAAATCTTGAGAGGGAGGCCACAATGGGTGATAAGAGGAGCCACCAGAGTCCTTGTGTGACACGGCCTGGCCCCTGTCATCACAAAACTCCTGTTGTGGCCGGGAAATATCCACCCCCACCCCTCCATCACCCACCTCCTTTCCTGGACCGCACGGCCCAGGAGAGGGTAAGGCAGACAGACAGACAGACAAAGCAAGAGAGAGTCCAGACAGAGGCCATGTGAGTGTGTGTCATATGGAACAGATTTAGTGCTAATGACCCTTTAAACACACACCCCTCTTTCCCTTACTCTGTGCCCACCCTCTGCCATCCAGGACTCCCACCCCCACCCGGCATCGCCCGATCCTGGCCAGTTATCATCCTTTCATAAAGGTAATGCTAGTCTGTTCTGTCTCCCATGTTCTCCCAGTCGTCTCAGGTCTCGGACATTAGCCGCAGAAATGAACAACTGTTGTGTGGGGATTTGTAGGGGCCCTAATTAGACTGCTTCTGTTTATGAGGCAGAATTACATCAACTTAAATGGTAACACCTACGTTTTTGTTGGAGTAGTTGTCTGTCTGGGGTTTGGCTTTAAAAAAATAAACTTCCCAGCAGGGGATTTTCCTGTAATCTTTGCATAGGTTGCAGGATAGCACATCTGCAGATGAACCATGAGGTGTTGGACCGGTGTTGCAGCCTTTCCTATGTGTTCCTCCACGATATCAGAAGTAAAATGAACCCTTTTCTGCAACATAATGCACCAATCAACTGTCATGACTAGTGAAAATGATGACTGTTGCTCATTTTCTTCTTTAGTTATCGGTTTAAATTGTGCACATTAAATCCTGCTGAAAACAGATTTCTCAGCACCCATTAGAACCACGGCAGCCACTGGAGTGCCCACTTTGGGACTTGACCTCGACAACGACCTTCACCCAAACGACTGCCCCCCTTACACTTCCATTATCTTGGTCACATTGACACTGGCATTCTTTCACGTTAGCGCATCACAGCGCCACAGATAGGCCTGCCAGACGCCCCCTGCGCTCTTCCTGTATCTGTATCACACACGCAGACATGCACATACATTCTCTCTCGCTCACTCTCTCCCTCACTCTCTCAAACACACACACAAACACGCACACTGTTAATTGGTAACTAGAGTTTATGGATAACAGAGAAGGAATACTTCGGCTTCGCCACAGCGAAAAAACGTACAGATAATATGTCGACTTTTGGTAAGTTGTGACGACACATGTGATCGTCTGTGTAATGCCTGTGGCGGCACACCACGTGAGCTAAGGTACACCGAGTGTGCTGTTTGACTTCAAGGTTTTACTGCCGCGGTGTCGCTCTCATGTCGCATTCATTCGTTGAAGGGGCGACCATTTTGAAGCTGACATCGGATTAAATCGCTTCCTATGTGTTGGTGCAGACAGGGGGTTGCTTTTCTATTGCCTACGACTCGCTTGCAGCACCCGGGCGCTAACGTTTGCAATTGACAAGTATATAAAACGGTAATTCTTCTGCGCTGGACCTAATCCAGATTTATTACATGATAACTTAACAATATGTTTCTTTGAGGAGAGTTATTTTCACCCCTTTGACTTCCCAATCAATACCAATAAAGCAGCGTAGTTATCTATTTTACCTCCCTTCAACAACTTGGATCAATACTCATCTGTCATTGTTTCGCCCGCTGAATGTTATCACTTGTGCAGGAGATTAGTGCGCTGTAGCATCTTATCCTGACATTTTCTCTTATCCTGTCTTATACAGGGTAAACGGAGAGGTCTGTTGCTGTTCCGGGCAAGCAGGTGTCTCATTCCAAATCTTAAATTTGTTCTTAACAAAGAACTTTACTAATGTAGCCAAATTATTTGGTAATTGTGTTTATACTGGACACTTTTGTGAGGCTACATAATTTTACAAAGAAGTGTAGCATTCCTGTTGGATCTTTTTTTTCCTCACTGAAAACTCTTTGCTTTGCAAGCAAACAAAAGAGGAGAAAAAGCATTGATGGTAACAGTCGCT
>CAAE01014710.1:164163-186137 GCA_000180735.1 Tetraodon nigroviridis
GGGAAAGCTCCCATTATTTTCTCTATGGGGCCGCCTGAGCTAAAGACGGCCATTTGTTCCCAAATCGACCTGTCGACCCCCACCTAATTACCAGCCAATTATTTCCAAATAGTCACCCACACTGAGGAGAGGAACAAAATTGACTCTCTGGCTCTCTGTGTGTGTGTGTGTGTGTGTGCGTGTGTGTGTATGTGTGTGTATGTGTGTGCCTTTACTATATCTGTAAAACTCTTTCATTTCCCCAAGTTGGTCTTTCTTTTTCTCCTGTACTTTTCTTTTTCAAGCATTATATTGACTGCCAATAAAGTTGCACTTGAAGGCTTTTCCAAACTTTTTAAGTACCTGCTTTCTCACACACAGATGTGCAAACATGACATCATTACTTATTCCCGGTTTGATTTGCGAGTGTGTTGATTGCGTGTGCCTTTGGACCTGTGTGCTTGGACACAGGACGTTATTTGATTATTTCTCCTTTCGCACACCTGCACACCTCTCTCTCTCTCTCTCTCGGTCTCTCTCTCTCTCTTCAGTGTCTCTCTCCCCCTCCCTCCCTGACTGTCTCTTTGGCACCAGTCAGTCTCTGCAGGCCGATGTGAATTGATGGGCATGCAGGAGCCACCCAGAGCAGAAGTAGGGCCGTGCCCCTGTTCCCAGAATTCTTTGTGGTTGTCCTCCATTGTTCAGCAGCACTTGTATACAGTATTGTCAGACTGATTGTGAGCCTCAGCTCTCTTGCATTTTGTGGATTGCTCGAGAGAAAGCAGAGCGGAGGGAGGGAGACGAAAGTAGAGGGGCTGAGGAGGAGGAGGAAGGGAGTGAGCATTGTGTCCCTTGCTCACCATTCTCCTGCCTTTCCATCTGTTTCCTTCTCTTCCTTCCTGTTTCTGTGGGATAGTGAGGAGATTAGTAGGAGCACCGCCATGTCTCCTAATAGGGGAAGTCATGGTCGGGGAAATACGATGGAACAGGCTGAGATATCATCTTGTTGAGTGGCGCAATAGTTTTGAACTCTGACACCTCACGGCTGACTTTAATCAGTGCTGCTCTGAATGTGCGTGTGTACGCTGATGGAATTTACTGCATTGTTGTAATTCTTTACTTACTGTGGCTTTAATTTTGATCTTCCACACTTATTTTTTGGCATGTTTCACAAATGGTTCAGTTTATTTAATTACTACTACTACTCCTATTACTACTACTACTACTACTACTAATGATAATAAGAGTTTAACATAATTTATCCTTTTTTTTTTCTAATTCCGCATTTCTGATACCTGCTGGTTAGCACCTATGCCTCATGTCAAAAAGTTGTGGGTTTAATTCAAGGCTCTGTGGGTTTGCTCAGGCTATGCGCCCTGTCCTGCGATGGGCTGGAGAACTATCCAGAAATTTTTTTTTTTTTTTTTCCTTTTTAATGTGTGTGTCTTTACACACACAGCTTTTTCTGGGCTGAGACAGAGCGACATAGCGGCCTCCTGGCTGAGTTTGAAGCTAAGTGGATTAGCATATCTCCCATGTCAGCTCCATTCACTGTGACAGCCTGATGACATGGGACTGTGTGACGGCCACGACCCACCTGATGTCCCCCCCGTCCCCCCCGCCCCCTCCGCCCCCCCGGCCTCCCAGCAGTCGGTCTGACTGAGAGGAGGGGAGTCAGAAATGGGCTGACAGTCGAGGCTTTTCTTTCCTTTTTTTATTTTGGAGCTGGTTGCTGATTGTACACCCAAGTGTTTCTGAAGGGGCATATTTAGAATAGTGTTTATATGAATAATATATTTAAAAATAGCAAAACAAACCCTCAAACATGATAGTTGGCAAGATCACAGAACGCTTATTGTATTTTTCTTCATGAATCTAAATAATAAACCATCTTGTTAAATGACATATCCCTTCATTCTTTAGAATCAACTGAAGGCCACTTGATTTTGACTGGAATAGGAGTAAAAATACTATTTCATTCTTTAAATTGCAGATTTCTGACAGAGAGCTGCTGTTTAATTATTCTTTTTTACTGACAGGAAACAGAGGATACGTTTTTGTGTTATTTCAAGTTTTTGTGTTATTTTCTGAAAACACACACAGACTACACTGACTTGTTTTTCCCTGGCTTTCCTCGTCTTATCCTTTTCTGCCTTTCTGTCCTCTCTTCCTGTGCAACAGAATCGCTCCCACCCTCCTCTTTGCTCTCGTCCTCCACCACCTCCACAGTCTCGCGTCAGCCTAGCCAGGCAATGCTAACTCTTTTGTCAGGGTGATTAATAGCACGCCGTATTGTCGTTAATTCACTGGCTAATGACTAGAGGGAGCAAGGCGAGGAGAAGAGAGGAGCAGGAGCAGGCAAGACTGGGGAGTAATAGACTGATGTATGGGTGCAGGCTGCTTCCAGTGGCAGAGGTGAATATCATCACCCCCCACCACCACCACCAAACCTCCTCCATCAATCCAACGCCGCCACCCCCAATTCTCAGGAGCACAACTTCAGACCTGACACTCCTGTATACCGATTAGAAAAAGGAAAATGATTCATGAAAACATGCTTCTGCAAGCACATTTCACTCAAGTGATGCCTGGCGAAGGTTGGGCTGTTCTGATGAATTGAATAGCTGATCAGAAGCTCTGGGTTTCAGCGTGCTGAAAAATGACTGCAGCTTCTGAAAGAGTGCCCTCAGACTCTGAGATTTGCTGCAGTTGAAACAACACATGTGAATGAGAATCAAATGCAGCATATTTAATCCACAAATGTGTTCCTAATTTTACTTCATGTGCTGTAGACAAAGGCTCACTTGAAGTAGAGTTACATTTTATTTATGCATTGTTGAGGCCTGGAGTGAAAACAGAGCAAGAATTAGGAAATATGATGTCTCACTTACACATGTGCACACCAATGAGCAGCCATGTGAATACAAAATTAACCCCTCTGCTCTCCCCGGTTAATAAGAATGGATGGGTTTGTTCTGTATGCTGGCCGGCCTGCTGCTCTCCGCCTGTACGGCCTCCCGAGTGGTTTGCTAAATGAAGTAGACGCGGCTGGAGGGACGGCACCGGGCCGGTCTGCAGGGGCAGGCAGAACACTTCAGTAGTTTGTTTACATGCTGCGGTCTTGAAGATTTTCAGGAAAAGTCTGATATTTCATTTAATATTTGTCTCCATAAATTATTTAAATGTTAGCACAGCCTGTCTGGCTTTCTAGGGTGGAGGTTAAGAGGTTTTATTGATTTATGAATTGTTTTACATAAAGATTTGAATGCGATGGTACACAGTCAAATGATTTTAAAAGTGTTTCTAAGAGTTAATGCGAAAATGCTAAGGCCACTGCTCCGTTCCAGTTGCAGCCTTAGTGTAAATGCTTGCTTTCCATGAGATCCGCCTAAACTCAAAAAGTGACGCTCACTCTTCTGCTGCTCTGTATTCAGACTGTGGATTTGGTGACATCCAGCTCTTGAAGAAAAGTCATACACAGACACGAACACACACACACACACACACACACACACACACACACACACACACACACACACACACACACATACATCTAGAGGTCATTCAGCATCTCCAGTCAACCCGATGTGCATATTTTCGGTCTGTAGGAGGAACTTGGAACCGTTACTTTAAATACACAAAGATTTTACATAAAATCTCTACGGTAGTTTATTCTTTCTGTTTGTCTGTTCTTTTGTTCATTTCTAATCTTAACTTTTCAACTTTTTTTCTATTAATTTTCTTTCTCTTACATGCACACACACACACGCCTTCCCCTGGGTGATGTTTGCAACTCAATTTGGCGAATGTAACTGGATATTGATTATTATTAATATTTATCATGTTTGTGAACATGTTCTCTCCTGGTGCTATTAATCTGCCCTGTTAATAAATGTCTGCAGTAGCCTGAGTCCTAGGGCCCCTTGGGACAAGGCCAACATGCGCACACACACACACACACACACACACACACACACACACACACACACACACACACACACACCTGCTCTCAGCTGCAGGAGGCTGCCCGCTGTCCTGTTTCCCTATTTGTCTGGAGGCTTGATCACAACATCAACACACACACACACACACACACACACACAAACACACACACACACACACACTTGCTCTCTCTCTCTCCTTCTCTGTCTCTCTCTCTCTCTATTGAAAGACAAAATGCCTCTGGGCTTTTCAGCACAATAAACACATCAATACATCAGCCAAGCTGTATCAGCTCTGCAGACAAACTAAGAAGTGAATACTCACTTCTCAAAACACACCAAAGTGCAGCCTGTTCCTCACTGAGCTGTTGTGACCAAAGTCTGTCCACTCGCCTGTTATTTTTATTTGGAAATGTTGAAGTGCTGTGATTATAGTTTATTTTACTGTTCGCTGCATGAGGAGGGCTGTGAGGGGGGAAGAGCTCCCCCTAGCAGGAGTCACGCACCATGTCTGGCAAAGCTCTTGATCAACTCAGACCCTACATGTCCACACGTTAATGCATGTCATGAGCAAAAAATATAAAATGTACTTTTTTAATTAATTCAACAGTGTAAGGACTCAGAAACGCTTTACCCACTCAGGCTGAAGAAGCCATGATGCATTTTTAAGTGTCATTTGGAAATGTTTCCTTCTGCTTTTACAAGGGGAAACAGCATGGCATTCTCATTTGGAGAGGCTCGCTGGTGCACGGCTGACGGTGCCCCTGTCGCTCGCTCGCTGTAATGTCAGGCACGCACACACACACATAGACACAGCCTCGCACACCTTTTCTCCTGAGCCCCCTCCTCTGGCTCTCTTGTCGCATTCTTCCACTCAGATGTAATTCTGAACATAACCTGCCACCATGGAAAAACACAGCACCTAACAGTTCTCACCTCTTTCTTGCTCTACCTTTGATTTTGTGCTAGTTTGATTTTTACAGCCGGCTTATACCTCCACCCTTTTTTAAAAAGCAGAGGGTGTTCAGGCTGTTTGGTGTGGAGATGGAGAACCATCAAAAGGCCGCTCGCTGTAGAACAGCTACCAACTCCACTCTGTGGCGCAACAAGGCAACTAAGTGGGGCCATATCGATACAGTACAGCCTAAAATTTGCTCTGCATGCTGACCCTCTCTGCCTCTCTCTCTCTCCCACACACACACACACACACACACACACACACACACACACACACACACACATACACACATCCCCAAAGCTCCCACATCAGAATAGTTGCTCATTTATTGCTCAACCAACTACCCATTTTTCATATCTGTCATAGTGTGCACATTCTCCCTCTGCCTTGGCTCTAGGCTTTTTTTTTTTTTTTTTTTTTTTTTTTTTACCGGGTGATCTTTCCTCCCCATATTTGGAGCCCATGCAGTATTTTGCATACTTTTGCTTTTCCCTGGATACTGTCTTTTCATCAGTCCCTGGCTTTCCTTTTGAAGTGAACCAAATCAATTTACGGCCAAACAGAAATACAGTCTGTGTGTGTGTTGGACAGGGGGAGGCTGTTAGGGAAATGGGACGTGTGTGCTTTACGATGGCCATCACTGGCGCTCGCGTCTTATTTCCAGCTTGTTATCACCATATTTTCCGCCCTATTTTTAGCTTTCATGTCTTTACCAAAAGAGGCTGAGTTAGGTATTTCTTTAATGGCTCACACTTTCATGTGCTTCACCTTTAAATGATTTTGGACGTGTTTTTTGGATGTTATATAGATACCATATCTTGCACTTCCACTCTGACATGCAGCGATTAAAAGATAATATCTGACACCATCTGATCTCTGGCATGTGTGTTTGGAGTACAGTAACAGCTCCTGCAGTTGCATGCAGATGTGTGTCCCTCTGATAGCTCGCATCTGTGTTTGTACGTGCCCTGAATCTTTGTTATTGCAAGCCATGGTACAAAGCAATAGGCTCCGCTTATGGCACGCATTTACAATTTATCAAATAAATGGGATGCCTTCATGTGGCCTGGGCCCGACTCTCAGGCAGAGCGGCGTAGTTTTCCACTGGAATAACAGCCGCTGAACAAGCAGCCCATTGTAGCTGCGGCCAGGACCGGGACCCCCAAGGTGCGAATTAATGATTGACCCCTGATGTAATCAGGATAAATAGCTCCCCGTAAAAGAGAGGGAGATGTTGAGAGGAACAGAGGCAGAGAGAAAGAACAACACAAGAAGCCAGGGAGAGGAAGGCACTATCTGGCCCGGGTGGTTTTTAAGAAGCCCTCAGGGAGACGAGCCTAACATCTCTTTCTGGGTCCTCAGAGACGCAGAGCTAACATATAGCAGTTTAAAAGCAGCTCAGCTGTCAGTTTTTAGACTCTTCGTCTCCTCCTCTTTGTCCTCCTCCTGCCCCTTACATCATTTTTTGCTTACTTTTCTGTTCTGGACTTTGGCAGCACTCTTTTTTTTTTTCTTTGACATGGCTGACGTGCCCTGCAGAGTGCAGAACAAGTTTTATATAAAAAATGAGTTACGACTAAGAGTCATTTCTTCTTCATTTTGGCATTCATCTCTGTTGGTATTTGATGAAGAGATTGTTGCATTTTTTAAAATGTACTCCAAATGCCAAATGCTATGATATAAAATTTCCAAAGTTGTCTTTCTGCCCGTCAAAACTGCTCTCAGTGGCTCGAGGACCAGTGAGAGTTAGGGGGTAAAAGAACTGAAGAGAGAGAAAAAAAAGTGTTTAACAGCCTGCAACCACTTTTGATCGTGCCGAAAGAACAGCAGATAGGACCGGGTTATAAAACTTTAATTGATCTGTGAAAAGTGGAAGCTACTGCTCGCTCACAAGTTCCAATGCTTAATTGCATGTCTGCTCTGAGCTTCTATGAAGCAGTAATCATTAAAAAAAATGAGTCTTTTCCAGTCCAAAAAGAAAAAAAAAATTCTCAATGACGCAGAATCTGTCATAAAAGGCTAGATTTTACTGCGGCAGCTTTATATGATAAGTTTCCCGGATCTGCTTGGATGGGGTGCAGGTTTGCCAGGCGCTGAAAAGCCCCAGTCGCATGCTTTAGTAGTTTCGCATTTCACATTTAAAACTTACATGTCAGGTAATTTAAGAGCCTTCCTGGCTCACATCTTTCATTCAGCAAAAACCCAAATATTCAAATTAAATCAAAAAAGAAAAAACGGATTCTCTGCATAAAAATATTGGGTAATTACTTTTTCTACTTCAGCTCATTTGGCTCTCAAAAAAATTACAAGCCACAGTGTTTTCCTCCCTATCCAGAAATTATTTCAAAAAGTAGTGCACTCTTAAAGTAGAAGCGAGTGCTTGCATGCATTGTTCGGGTTAGCCTTATTAGCAATGCTTATACCTTACATCAAGTTTTATTAAAATTTAAAGCTCAAACTTTCATTGTGACCAAATAAACATCTTAATTATGTGAACAAACAAGTACTTTTTTTGTTGAAGCTATCATGTTGCAGCTCTCGCTCATGCCTGGGAAGTTGTGGCAGGCTTGGCAGCAGGTTAGCTGTGGGCTAACAGAGAGAAAGAGCTTGATTGAAACCACTCCTGCTGTAATTTTGGGCCTAGTTAGCCCACTGATTGCCAGTCCCTGTGTTTAGATAGTAAAACTGCAGTGGTGCTTCGGCTACAGACACCAGCATTTGTCTAGAGAGGAAAACAAAAACTACACGCACAGATAAGGGCATTCATGAGCACACGTACATTTGTGGTTGTTCATTGTCATAAAATTACTCATTTTAATTAAAAAAAAAAAGACACTGTCCAAGCTTGAATCTCTGTTTTTAACTGGACTTTTTAACGTTTCCTCATAAACGTTATGTCTCTCCAGAAGGCTCCAGACGGCTTCTTCAGTTTAGTTTAATAACACTGAATGATAATTGCACTTGTGATGCTCATCATCATTGTAACTGGGAGACTCTGGTGGCATCTCAGAGAGCAGAAACAATCAAACTGTCAGTCATTAGACATGACAGAAATTCTAGGCAATGAAACCAGGTCAGTGATAGGCAAGGCCATTATGTGCAAGATGAATGCTGGCAGAAGTTAGTAAGTGTAGTGAAACTAAGAGGTTGGTCAGCTTGAAGCTTCTAACATCTGGAACTTCCCACACAAATCACAAAATTTCTAAACTCAGCATCTTGTAGCAGAGAAACTATCAGATGTATTTAAATTCTGTTGTTGGGACTTTTCAAATTTGCTGTGCAGATCTGTAACAACTTTAGGATTTCATTTCAACGTCCCCCCCTTACAATTTCTGGGTCGAGAAGTCATTTCGAATTTGTTCTAGATCACCATGTACTTGTCAATACTTCAATGGACTCTCAAAGGAGCTGGTATGTTGTTGCAGCAGGGCTCGTTTTCTATCATGACCCTATTAACAAGAAATGTTCAAATATTACGTGGCAGTGATATCTAGATGACACAGAATAACTTAGTATTTCTGCTGACTAGTCCATTATCATTTAAAATGGTCCTTTATGCATTTAACCTTATTTTTCTAACAATTACTGTACTTGTCTAATAAAATTAAGGGGTTAAAAAAAATTCTCAGATGGACCTGCACCTGCCCTATGCTCTGGCTGAGCTAGCACCTTGTACTATAAACATTTCTGCTTGAGCATCACCCTGCAGTCTGCACTTACTAACATCAAGACGGATCTTGCCGCGAGAGCTTTCCATCAATTTGTGGCAGTTTTGGAAACACAGAAAAAAAAGAATTACAAAAGTACAAGTATTTATTCTGCAGCATAGATGGAAATGAATTTGCAGAAGTATAGAAAAGTCAAAAATTATTGTCTGGGAGTCAGTGTGATAATGAGGTCACCGAAACGCATCAAAGGGGCTATTTTGGTTGTAATTTAGCATAGATACTGTTTAATCTAACAATCTTCTCCGTATGTTTCCTTTACAGATGACAGTGACCAGGTAGACGGCATGTACGACACAGAGGCCGATCTTCCCGGTTTGGTGTCCGGCAGTGGAGGTGGCGCCGACAGCCCAGAAGATGATGCTGATGATGGCATCATCAGCATGTCCCCCTTGCCTTCACCCACCCCTCCTCACCCAAACAGTAACCACCACCATCTTTTACACCCCGACATCTACTCTACCCACCACCACCGCCACCTTCACAACAACAGCAACAGCAGCAGCAATGAGCAGGACTTCACCACACCCAAGGAGGGCTCACCCTATGAGGCACCCGTCTACATTCCAGACGACATTCCCATTCCCAGCAACTTGGAGCTGCGGGAGTCATCTGTGCCCGGTGCCGGCCTCGGGGTTTGGGCCAAAACTCGCATTGGTGCGGGTGAGAGGTTCGGTCTCCACGGCACGCTGCACCATGGGAGCAAAGACAACTCCTTTGGATGGGAGGTAAGAATCAGTCTGACAGCTTTGTTCTTTACTAAAGCCAACAAAAAAAGTCTTAACATCTTAAGCAAATCTGACAAGGGAACGAGAATGAAGCCATCGCTCTTTCTTCATGCTCCTGGTCATCGCTCTTAAATTGCAACAGCAGCAATGCCGTTCCTTTTCCATGTATGATTGGACCTTATGTTTGATCATGCACATTCAGTACACACACATAAAACATGCTGGCCCAGGCTTCCAACAGCACAGCAATGCTGGCTGGAAAAAATCCGCCTGATTAGTGGTGGTATCAGCTTTTCTGGGCGTCGATCCGAGTGAGCACGCTCATTTGGTCACGCTACCCGATATGGAAATGCAAGAAACATAGCCGAATGTGGTGGCGGCATATTGAACTATTAATTTTCATTTCAAGATGACATTAGAGGATATTGAAGCTGCTTCAGTTAGCTCATTAAGAGAAAAAAGGCATTCCCCATCTCTCGTTCTGTCTCCTTCTCTCTTCTTGAATGCCTAATCAGATATGAAATATATTGGCCTGGTTTTCATTTTACTGACTTCTTGACTTTTGGGAGAGGGTTGGTCATTTTCATAGTTTAGGCTTGCCATTGTATGTAAAAATGAGAGGAGAGGTGAACGCCAGCACTCGAACTGCTGGCCCAGGATAGCAAAATATGGCACAATCAGGTAACACTGTTGTGGTGTCAGTCAAAATGGTTTGTTTTGTGACAAGTTAGTATTTTGTAAGTTAAAAAAAAGAAAGAAAAATTAAAAAAAAGACTATATGATCATAATAGTCAGGACTTTTTTTTATTATTATTATTATTCATTTTAATTGTTAAATTCAAACTACAAATAAAGATGTTTAGGTAGCAAAGGGAAACATTCCAAAACTTACAGTGGGCCCGTTAGGCTCATGTTTTCCTTTAGTTTCCCTGTCTTGCTAACAAATACATATTCATCACTCTGAATTCAGCTGTGCAGCCTGAGGTTTCAGCTCTAAAAAGACACATTTGTGCCTGGGCTCACAGAAAGATCTGGACCGACACACAGATCCACCGCACTGAAAAGTGAAACTTGACATATTAACACATGTATCCTTTTGCTCTTGGAAATTCCCTAAGTCTTTTTTTCTTCTTCTTCAGATGAAAGGCAACAATGTTGCTGTTTGCTTGAGGTCGGTATTTGCCCTCTCGTTGAGGTAAAATCTTAACCTCTGAGATGGCAAGATTGATCCATCTCTGCTCCTTCCCCACTCTCCTCTTGAGTGGTCATCAGAGTTGTGTTATTTTTGCAAAGCCTCAAACCTGTCTGGGTTGAGGCTGGAAGCCTTTGGGACTCTCCTCTCCCAGACTCTTATCACATATAGTCAAAACAGTCAGCCTGTTGATAGCCATCAACAGACTGTCCCAGGAGTCGCGTACTCCCCCTTTTCTCCCTCTTTGCTCCATCCACCCCTCTACTCATCGACCGACTCTGGTCTTATACAAATAGACAAGCCGGGGACTCGTGGCAGAAACCTGAGTGAGGAGGAACTCCTGGTTTATGAAGGAGGGTGGGGGTGGATGAAGATGCAAACATTTTCTCACAGAATCATTACTAGGCTCATTCGCTGTGGAAATTCTACCGCGTGTGTAGTGTGTTCCACCTGCAGTCTGCCAAAACGGGAGAATGTGTTATGAGAGATAATAAGTGAAGTCATGTGTAATAAGTGCAGCCATGATCTCTGTGGTGTAAATGGGATCATATCTAACCTCCTGTGGCTTGGCCATTTTTGGTGGAACGGCAGAATTAGATTAAGCACTAAATTCAGTTATCAGAGTCATTAGCAAAGTTACACTTCCACTTTACATTAAATTGATGTATTAAGTTTTAGCTAAAACAGTACAATTCCAAGCAAAGTTAACCTCCATTTATTCCAGAGGGAAGGTGGAAATCTGTATGGAATGTTAAAGCCTATTTTACACGTACCGCAGGTCTTTAATCCCTAAAAACATGAGATCACCCCAAGTGCAGTTTCAAGGATTTTAGTAATCAACAAAGATATATGCTGAATGCAGCTTGTATCTTGTATCCAAAGCAGCCTTAACAACAACAAGCAGTGCATTTCTGTGGATTTTTTACTAAGACTTGCAATAACTCATTATGTTGGCTTTGCAAGCGCCGCGGTCTACCACTGCAGCCAAACAACTCCAGCAATCACATGCTGGAGCTTTCTGGATATCTGAGTGGAAGCAGATCTCACTGGAGACATGCGGCGTAATAAAGAGCATGAAAGACTTGGAATGCCAGCAAGAAAGAAAGAGGAAGCATTCTATTGTCTGTCCCGGGGCAGTGGAGAGCAGGAGAGGTGTTAACTCAGACTCATTTCAGCGAGACGGACAGCTCAATCTAAGAGCCGCCTCGCTGCAGGCCATGACCATTCTCTTCTGTCTCAGACGCCCTCTCTGGGCCAGCACCGAGTCATCCATTTAAAAACCATTATGCCCTCCCTTTAGCACAACATGATAGAACGCCAGGGCCCCAGGTCTTCCATATGTGCTTGTGTCTCTCTGCCTGTGTGTGTGTAGGGCTACCAGTGCCTCGGGACATGAAGGCCTGAGCAAGCTGAGTGAAGCAGGGCCCTCTGAGAGTCCACAGTGGGGATCTACTGTCAGAGTGACTGCTGCTATTATCTGGCTGCTAGATTGACCCGACTTGTCTATTGATAGAGCCATGTCACTCCACAAAGGTGGGGGTATGTCGCTCTTCAGTTGCTGACATTGAAAGAGGCTGCAGATCTAAACTCCTGTGGGTTCTTAGGTGGCAGGAAAAAGTCTAACACATCAGCAGAGGGAATAATCTGTGTTGGGAGACATTTTAGATTTGAAGCCAGGCTCTATGAGCAACTCAGGAGAAAAGGAAAGAAAAAGACAAAGAAATGGGTCTACATAGAGAATGTTTAAAGCAAACACAGATGAAATGGCAAATCCTGCCCAAAGTGATATTAATGGTGTTTACTCTCCCTTCTCACCTTATGACCACATCCTTCCATCAATGGACTGGTTTGCTTTTAAAACTCTTCTGTCACCTATTACGTTTGTCTTTTCTTGCTATCTTTTTGTTTCTACAGCTTGAGTATTTGCTATCCCACAACTTGAAAGTCAGAGGACACCAGGTGTGTCCTCACAGGTGTGAAAACACAGACTCTAATGTTTGTCTCTATTGGATAATTTTACTTCCTCCTCAACTTGGACAACATTAATATTTTCACTGAGCCTTTGGTATTGCCCCTGCTTGCTTTTTTAGCAAAGTCCTTCTGTGTCCAAGCATGTGTGTGTGTGTGTATCCACAAGGTCTGTTACAAAAGGTGCTGGGATGCGTGTAGTTGGTGTCCAGCCTACCAAGAAGCAACGAGAAGCAGCCAGAGTGTGTTACCATAGCTCTTTTATTAGAAAGAATCGGTCTCTGCTGCCCTGATACAACCAGGCTGTGCCCTGGCCTCACATCTTTTCATGACCACACTCAACTACTTATAAATCTTGCTCGAAACCATCTCTGCAAATATCTTTTAGGTGTTTGGGTCAAGTGTACTCGAACGGTTTTAAACCTGAAAGCCTGGTCAAAGGCCAGAATTGGGACTTTGTGTAACTGCTGTCATGCTTTGATGTGTTCCTCTAAATTGTTTAGAAAATCTTCTGTTGGCTTTGGACCTGCTAAACCAAAGTCTGTACATTTCAAATAGTTTTCACTTTACAAAGTAATAATTGCTTTCTTACATGATATAGTTTTGTTATAGTATAGATTAGTTGGTACACACTGATTTCTGTACCCAGTCGGGTAAGGTCATTATCCAGACCTTCACAAAGTGAAGTGGCCCTGCAGCCAGACGTGTCTCTTTGCAACAGTGGACCTTGGTATGACTTTAATGCAGGCAAACTTCTTTTTGTATGTCTGCCATTCTTTTCTTGTTTACTCTTCGTGGAGTGATTTTCCATATCACTATCATTTATCCAATGATGTGTGGAAGGAGACAAGCTAGTTCCTCTGTTTACCCAGTTATTGACTTAGTGATAGGTTAAGACATCTACCAGGCAATGTTGTGTCACGGGTTCAGTGTGAGAGATACTGCCCGGCATTGTGGCACCATGCAGCTCCCTTACCAGCCATTCCCTTAATCTCCAGCTTTTTGGCTTACTCTTCCCATCGACACTTTTGTTCTCAAGCTAACAGCTAAGCTGAGCTAATGTCCTCCTCTCTAATCTATAGGGCAAAGAAGTCTTGGCACACCCTGACACTTATCTGTCCTGACCCACCTTTCAACTCCCCAACGTGTTTACTCGCCTTTTGTGTTTCACCTAAGCAGGGTGGATGGCCAAGTTCTCATGCTAGATATTCCTTCTTGGCATTCATTGTGCAGATTGAAACTTGTCTGATCTGTTTGCATTCAACAGAAAGGTGTTTCCTTATCTCTGTGTTTGTCTCTTGAGGTGAGTGATACTGAAATAATGTGGTGGGAGAGAGCTTTCACACCACCTGAAGAAATTGACAAGTGAGGAATTAGCCAATCAGAACAGGGGCTGGTTTTCATTTCACTGTTCTCATTGTAAAGGGCATATTCGGCTGCTTTAATCATGAGCTAAAGTAAACTAATCTTAGTATTGTCTCATCAGAATACAGAAATTTGTTCAACATTCAGGCTTAACAGTGGCCCTAGTTAACCTGGCCTCCTGTGGGGTGGCGATTACGCAGACAGGATGAAGCTTTTCAGGGAAGTCATTATCATGTCTTTTAGTAGTCAAATAAGGGCTATGCTCTGATGAACACAGTCTCTAAGCACCAAGCACAGCTGGGCACTTCAAACTGGCATAACATTATATCTGCAACAAATCATTCCAGATCTTTTTTTTTTTTTTTTCTGTTTGTTTTTGTGATTGAATTAAAGCTTCACTATTCGAATTATTGGTTTAATTAACAATATGTATTATTGTATGTGTTCTGCAAAGAAAAACTTTTTTTTTTTTTTTTTTAAGCAAATTTTTCAAATCAAACAACAGCAGTGTTAGCCTATGTTAACTGTCACTTTTTCTTCCAGATCAGGGTTGGGCAGGGAGCATTGGAGCCTATCCCAGTGGGAATCCACCCATGACAGGGTTCCAAACCATCAAAAGGGGCCCAAACACACACCATCCCCTCACACATGGGGCAGTTTAGAGTCTCCAATTAACCTGATAAACATGTTTAGATTGTAGCAGGAAACTGGGGGAAATCCATGCAGCGACGGGAAAGATATGCAAAGTTCACAAAAGAAGGCCCCAAACAGGGATTTTTGCCATCCACATTATTTGCAAAATTGGTTTAATAAAGTTCTGTGCATTTGTGAGAAGTTTCTCTGGCACGGGTGCCTGAAGACTCACATTGTGAGCAAAATGATATCAACGTTGTGGTTACTAATAACCATATTGACCAACAATGTGGGCTTTTCTGTGATGATTATTTGACTGTGACAGAAACCCAAAGTTTACACACTAAGCAGAAACACCAGCAAGCTCACAACACCACAGGATTTAAGCCTGAGCATGGTAATGTATCCCATTCACGTTCATTTTTTTTTTTTTGGTTTTAAACATGCTATTAGCCAATTTAATCCAATTTTCCCAGCTTTCGGGGTACTCCAGCGGAACAGATTCCATTTAATATTAAACATATGGCCTACGTTGCTCATAGAAACACCACAGCCTTGCATTTTCCCCACCCCAAAAAGCTGTTAAAGGCAAATCTCCTGTGTCCCAGAGCAAACCATTGTCAATTATCTTCAATGAACAAGATAATTGATAACCAGGAAGCTGGGCAGCAAATTAAATGTCAGGTTTGATTAGAAGCCTGATACCTTATCATTTGTTCATAACTCATTACCAACATCTGTTAATTAGTTAATAAATTAATCTGCAGTACTCGAAAGAAAGGACCGCAGACTCCCGAGCACGCATGTGGGGAAAAGTCATCCATCTTTAAAAAGACTGAAACTTGACAAATATTGTCCCTGGGATTTGGGTTGTTATTACTTGGTCATTGGTTTCAGACCTCAGCCACTCCAGCTCCAGCATCCTCAATGGAACGTCTTGTTTGCCTGGCTGACCACCCCCCAACCCCCCTCCCTTCCCCGTGCTAGGATCTCCTCATGCATCTCCTGCACAATGCCATCCTTTATCATTAGAGGCTTCTCTTAGCAGAAGCGCTTCAAATGTTCATTTAAAAACCTTTACCTTGGCCCATCTTCCGCACTGAAGCACAGGTAACTCCTGTCCAGTGCCCACCCCCCAATCCCCTACCCCACCCCTCTCTTTTACGCCACATCTATGAAAGCTCATCCTTCATCATTGCCCAGATGAATAGTCCCATCAGTTAGTGCCTGGGGCCAGCAGCGGACAATGACGCTGCTCTTTGCCACAGTGGGAAATGATGACATTTGTCAAATGCTGTTTATATTTCTGATTAGATTTATGCCATTATGTAGAAGTAGCCTTTTCGGCCTTCCTGGCTGCTCAGATGATATTTATGAATAATTTATGAAGTAAGGCTCACCTATGCTAACTGGAGAAAAGCCTGTAATGTACATTTATTGTTTATTGAACCTACACAGACATCTTACATTTATTGTGTTTGCATTCACCACTGCAAGTCACACATGGGGTTTCTAAATCCTGTTGTTACCAACTTTCCCTTTTTCACCTCTCTTTATATTTCAGCTGTATTGCTGCTTAACATTTTTTGACACACAAGAGGCAATGACATGTTTATCAGGTTCCTGTGGTTGTTGTGGTTGCCATTTTCCATAATGAAATAGGTAACACGACCCTGGAACCTTGGCTTTGCTTGTTCCTGAGTGCTCTTTGTGCTATATTATAGGCCTGAACCCAGAAAGGTTCACAGTTTAGTTATTTTTTTAATTCGTTGTAATGACTAACATTTAGGCCCAGTTTAAAAGTGCTTGTTTAGAAACACTAAACAATACAAGCAAGTGTTGAGCAGGGAAACATGCAATTATTAGTATGTTAATCGATCTTGTATATTGTAACTCAGTCATAGACATGCAAAGACACACACACTCTTACAAAGAGAACTAGACATTCTCCAATGTTGTTCTTTCCTGTACTCAGTCATTTAGAATAACAGGGTAGAGTGAGAATCTAAGCATGACGACACTCGGTCTAAAAACAGTTGTCGAAGTGGCAAACACGCCAGGGTGTCTTTACATTGGAATGTGTCCAGAGGTGCTTGACCAATTTTTGCTCATTTCTCTCCGTAGAGAGGTGGCTTTGTGTTTGTGTGTGTGCGCACGTGTGTGTGTGTGTGTGTGTGTGTGTGTGCCACACAAGTTCTTGTCCACATGTCTGTCTTCAATCATCTGAGCAGTGGCCCACCCTATGTATAATCCTCAATCTGTGCTTTCCCCAACCAAAACAAGATCTCACCAGAAGTTTGATGTAATATCTTAAAATAGTAAGACTGCGTGTGTTTAGATGACAACCGCCTTAAAAGATGTTTTCCAGACTTTTTATAAGGAGATATGATTTCCCTCTGTTTGCATTATTAGGCACACAGGTCACTACTTGGGCTTTGTTTGAAAAGCATGAATGTAGTGTTCAGGAATTGATTTGGATCTTTTGCTTTTATTATATTGAGTTATATTAGAAACAGTGTTTAAAACAGCAGTGAAAGGATGAACTGTTAAATCATTTAAATTGTAAATTATATCCCTGAGAAACATTAGGAAATGATCGCATTCCCGCAGATTTTGTTATTAAATTAGATAACTAATGGATGATCGTAACTAATTAAATTGTAATTTTAAATTCATGACTGAATCTATGTTTAGGAATATATTTTCAATCACACTAAAACTTCATCTTTTCTTTCTTCCCTAAAGACGTTGTGTGCCTCATATGTTGTTAACCTTGCCATTCTGGATAGGTGTTTCGTCTTTGTGATGACTAAACCTGCTCCCCTCTGCTGGTCGAGAGCTCACAGTGCTGCTGTCGGAACATTTTCCTCAAAGCTTTTATGCTGTGTGGTTGACATTTATTCTAAGAAAGGGAGAGAGAGAGAGAGGAAGATATTTCAATTCAACCGCAAAAATCACCCCAGCAAATGCACTTGAAACAAACCACTGGAGCTGCTCGTGTCAGTACGCTCTACCCTTATTCAGTCAGAGATGACAGGAGTCACTATCACTTTATGTCATTACATCGCGCTCTATGCCATAGTTTGTCTTTTTATCTTTTCACCCTTCTTCTCACACACTCGTGCACATGGTTAAAGGTTATCATGCACAGAGAACAGCTCCGTTTCTGGTGCCTGAAGGGTCCCTTAAGAATTTTCTGAGCGTCCTTGATGGTCTTGTGGTGAAATGTATGACTGCAGATCACTTTCCAAATCCTTCAGAGAATAGATGTTGCTGTGTAGAATGCCAGATGTTGATGTTTGTGCCCTTAGGGCATGCTATTTCATGTGATTACGTCTGGATCTAAGAATCCCTAAAAATGTTCTTTTCTTTAATTTTCATTTCCTCCATCTTTTGAATTGTGTGCTTGATCTCTGACTATTTCCTCTGTTTTTTTTTCCTTAAAACTCCCCTCATTTTTTTTTCTGGCCTCCGGGGTCCTGGTCCTTCTAATAATGCCTTATCTGTGAAGTAATTTAGCTGCCACAGCTTGGGTTTCTGTTGCGCGGCGAGCGGTCCCATTGTCCTGGTCCGCTGTTGCTGAGATAAACCCTTCGATTGAACAAAGCCAATGCTGACCTTTACAAACTCCCAAATCTCACTCGGTACACCCCCTTTAAGGGACTCACTGTGCCAAGTTTAAGATGGGGTACAGGACACGTCAGGATAGATGTGTGTGCATGTGTGTGAAAGAGTGAGAATGCATGGGGTCAGGTTGGATTGAGTGAGCATGAGATGGACAGGAGAAAGGTATTGAAATAGCTGACTGAGGCTGCCTATATTTCTAATAGCACTTTGCTCTGAAAGGGAGGTAGAGGAGGAAAAACTGCACTGCAAGCAGAGCAGTCAGGCATCCATTTTTCTGTCTCCTCTGTCTTCCAGAGAATGCTTTATGCACCATATTTTCTAACCTTTCTGTCCTCCATGATTCTTTTTCATTATGAGTTTGTGTTCCTCCCGCCGAAGCTGTTCCTTAAAGTTCCATGGAGCGCCTCATCCTACCTCCATTGTTATCTATCATGTTCTTCATTCCTTGGCAGGGGGCCCACAAGGAGTCTGTCAGGACTGTTGCTTTGACACACAGTGGAATGACTAGAGAGGAACGATTAAAGCCAAGTGGTTCTGGGGGGGTAGGATGGATTGGGGGAGGGGTCAGTGCCTCTGCCAGGGAGGTTCGGGACACAATGCAACAGGAGTACTTTCTCTCTTGTGAACCACTGTCATCCTTCAGAAGCCACTCCACAAACCCTCCACGTTGCAAATCCTCTCCACTCTTCATCCCAGCCGTCTGATGGTCAGGAGGGGAACCTCATCAAAAGGTCTTGGACTTGGGGATTGACAGGGAGTGGGTGAATAGTTGAGAGAAAAGGGAGGAAAGAATTGGTGTGTGTGTGTGTGTGTGTGTGTGTGTGTGTGTGTGTGTGTGTGTGTGTGTGTGTGTGTGTGTGTGTGTATGTGGTGTTTGAGAGGCCGGGGAGAAAAGGGTGCAGCAGGAATATAAGTTCAGGTGTGGGCCTCAGAGTCAGAATTGGAGTCTGCACTACTCAATCTGCTGGTCAGGTGGCTTTCTGTTCATGCACCCTTCATCCTTCCATCCATCCCTCCTCCCACCACAGACCACCACCTGCCTGCAAGCCACCACCAGTGTTCCCAGGGAGATGAGCGCCACAGAGAAGAAGGCCCACAAGGGATTAACTTTTCACATGGCTGGGAGTCCTCGTCTCAAAAGACCTGACAACCCCAGACGGCTTGATTAAAAAAGAAAAGAAGAGAAGAGGAGAGGAGGAGGGGGGCACAGGAGGAGTTGAAGAGGGAGGGAATTCTTCACATGATGGCCCTGAGAGAGGGATTTTGGATATTGGGTGTCTTTTTTTTCCCCGCCATCCAAAGGCCCCATGTCCTGGATGAGAATGAGCAAATTGTTCCTCCTGTTCTCTCCACAGTCCCCATGTTGCCTGGCTTAAAGATGTGGGTGGGCACCAGCATGCATTGTTGATTCTTGACAGGAAACCTACAGATGTCCTCAAGTTTGAGTTTTGTTTTTTGTTTTTTGTTTTTTTTTAAACAAGCTGAAAGTTTAAAAATGATTTTAGCCTTTAGTTTTTAGAAAGACCAAAAAAGCAGAAAATTATTAGTGATTCTACTCTTTTGCAATATGGTGATTATATTGCGGTGTCTTATTTATAATCAATTATTAACATATTATCAAAAGCCTTCTGCTGCTCTGTGCATGTCAGCATTACATTTCAGTCAAGGAAGACGTTAGCAGCAGGAGCCGGCCAACCGTTGCCGGCTTAAAGTTCTAGTGTTCAAGTGACAAGACGCTCTATTTCCCCTCATTCTATTCCCAGATAAATTAGGCCTCTCAGGTTTGTCTGTGAGAAAGAGAGGACCAAAATCAAAACAAACGCTCCCACTGAGGTGAAGATGGGAATGTGGGTTTGCTTTCCTCTCTGGGTAGCAGATCAGCAACTCAACCTACCGGGACAGTGGGCCACTTAATACCTCACATCTTGTCCAGGTAACGGAGTTGCCCGACAGGGAGGTCAAAAAAGGTAGCAACATATTATCTTACAGATCACTACTCACCTTCTGGCTTCCTCCACATGGCTCACTTACCCTGCTCTCGTCTCAGCTCTCGGGGCACACTCAACCTCTCCTACCACACCATTTCCTTCTAAAGGTCATCTAAAATGAACCAAGAGGGATCGTTGGTTGGAAGTGTCTTGCTTCTGCCGTTTACCAAACACAGTTATGGTGCATTTTTGCCAACCTGGAAAACTATGTGATGCATCAACTTGTGCAATTAACTTTTTTATCAATCATCTTGATCTTTAAACATGCAAGGGATTAACAAACACCAATACTGAGTCTTGGCCCAGCGATGGCAATAAATCAATTCCAATACTACAGCTTCTGATACCGTGTCCATACTGTACTCTAATCAGTTCAGCAGGTATGCAGCAGCAATCACAAGGAAAATTGTGATGACTGATTGGTCAATAATGCCTCTTTTGTGTTCATACTGAAGGAATATATATAGGGTTTGATAAGCTGCTGGATAAACAAGACGAACGAAGTCCAGGTAATACTGTGCATGAAACTGTGTACTTGTCAGCAACAGTACATACGTCTGTTTATTTACATGTTCTGTTCAGTGAGAAAGCCTTTTTTGCCTTTATTCTTTGTAACCATAAAAGTTGGAGAAGGAAATGATGAAGCGTAAATTTTTACCCTTTACCTTTTTCTTCTAAAAAAATGTGTGTTGAGTAACTTCTGCTGGCAACATTAGCAGTGCCGCGGCAAGAAAGGGACTAGCACAGTCAATTAACTCTAATATCAACCCAAATTTTTCATCTAATCATGCCGCTTACAGACCATATGGCCCCAGACACTGAGGAAGCTCTGAACCTATTTGCTGTGCACTTGACCTCACAGACGAACCCAGGGGAGTGGAAGAGTTGATTTCTGTGCTGCAGGATGTTGTACTCTTTCCTTCTGGACCGCTGGAAAAATGAATGAACTCACGGATAGATCCACAGAGCTCCGCTGAGCTTAAAATGTCCCACATGTGGTTTTGTTTTGAAGAAAGAATAGGACCAAGATCAGTGCTGGGTTTAAGTGCCACTGAAAAGCTGCTGAAATAGTATTAAACAAGATGAATAAGGTGATAAGTTGAGATGAGACACTCTGTTTGTGTAGTCAGTACTCCTTGTGAATTAAATAGTTAGACCTAAAAACAAAGGTCTTATTGACTGATCTATCTCACTCCACCTGTGCCGTAAAGTCTCAGCTGTTCGTGTATTGTATGATGAATTTGGTACTTACGACCTTTTAGGTTTAAAGCAGGTAAATCTGTATTGTAATGTACCATATCATAACAAACTATATTCTACTTCTTAATTTAATTGCATCTTGAGTGTCTTAAGTAAATTACCAACATATTTAATCTATTTCTGATCCAAAGCTGTAAACTGTAGAGGTCAAAAAGTTGAAGCGTGTCAATCATAGATGCACTTAGATGGACATTAGCTACACAGTGTGTTAATGTAACTAAGGGCACAAAATGTTTCTAATAATATCCACTCACAGATTAAAGGCATGCTTTTTTGAAGTGACGCAGTTGACAGAAATGATATGATCCCCTGAATCATATTCTTCCGACTGTTCCACTGAATCAGTATCCAATCAGGATTTCTTTGTCTGAGCACTCATTCCTTGCAGCACGGCTATCATTAAGTGACTCATTTAGGCCATCATGGGTAGGCCCACATCATAGCCTGCTGGTGGCTTTTAATGGGCAGTGGAGTTCTTTCTACAATAATTCTCACTGAAGTATCCGAGGCTAATGCAACCCCTATAGTTTGCCACTGCATTAGTGCCAGAAGACCCAGCAGTGAGCCTTTAACCTGGAGACGACAGGGTTATGATTATGTTCACTGCGGG
>CAAE01014710.1:192499-203727 GCA_000180735.1 Tetraodon nigroviridis
AAGACATCAAGTGACAGCGCTGAGAGAAAACGGCCAGATTTGGCAGAAAGAGATATTCGACATGGCTGTCAGTGACTATTCTGCATGCCTTTGTTCCCTTGGGTGTAGTTGAAATAGATAAATAAACAGTCAGAGGCTGAAAAGCGGGGATCAGAAGCTTGTCACATTTATTCATATTGAAGGAAGAAGAAAGAGAAGCAAAAACCTGCTGCTGCCAATTAAGGAGAATAAGGCAAAACTCAATGCACGGTGTTTAGATTTGTTTTCATGGCCGAGGCTAAAGGAAAGCCATTCAATGGCCTTCTGTGGTCTGCCTTCAGGCAGCAGTAGGTCTTTAGCAATGTGTGTCTCCCTGTTGCAGAGTAGACCTGAGAAGTCATTTTTGGACTCATCAGTTAGGAAACGCGCTCTCCACGGTTACTTACAAGGGTCCATTTGCCATGAATACACAGCCCTTTTTCCCAGCACCTCAAACTCACCCCCAGCAACAGGGAGCGCCACCCATAACTCTCCACGGGCCAGCCTTCACAGGGATCTGTCTGTACAGGGACAAAAAAAAGTCCCGCCAAAGTAAATTAAAGTTTATATACATTAAAAGGTATGTAAAGTTGGAAAGCTGTGTGAGGCTGTATTTCATCACATTATCACATCAGGACCTGGATTTATTTCTGTTGGCTGAAACATGAACATATAGACAAAGAGTGGCTAAAAATCCCCCACATTTTGCAGCTTCAATGAAAATTTACTGTAAATACTGGGAAGATTCACAATGAAAGTGGCTAGTTTCAGCGCTGAAATGTACAATATAACATGATATCATGTGATTTTTTTTTTTTTGTCAAACCTCTAAACCTTTAATTAAACTCTAACAAAATTCTGTCTGCCTGTGAGGATTGCTTTAGTTAATGAAGTGCAGAAAATTAATTCATTTTAGGATTTAAAAAAATGCCCCATTCACAGTTCACGTCAGCTCCTAATTACACTATATCACATTAAGAAATGTTACATTATTAGTTTTTCATAGTATTCTCTTTGATTTTAGTCAGCGATAGGCCTAAACCTCAACTTTTTGCAAATTGTTTTAATTTTTCTAAACCTGCCTGAGTACAGAAGAACATTTACCAACAAGATTATGTGATGAATTAGCCAATTAGTTTTAGTGGCATTTTTTAGTTCATATTTTATTCTCAGTTATGCAGATGGAAACACTGTAATTAATGTTTTTGTGCGTGTGTGGCTGGGTCATTATGCATGGAAATGTAAATCAGAGCTTTGTGTGTACGCTCATTAAAAGTGTGAAGGGTTTCATGTCTGCAGTGTGTGCTTGATAAATACTGCTCACTGCAATGCAGAATCTGTTTTCAGGATTATTTATGATATATTGTCTTTGAAGCCCCCCCAAGATAGTGACGGTCAAAGAAATTCTCTTATGAATGGCCCTAAACAAAGGCTGAATTTAAAAAAAAAATAAGTAAATAAAAATTCTATAAAGAAATGACTGTAATCTAATTTTCCACTCCCGGGCACTCAAGCAGAGCACATTCCTTCACAGCTCTTCTGTCCCTCTACAAAACATTTAGATTTCCAATTAGCCCCTGAGAAGAATGGTTAATTTAACACAGCGAGCAGGCACCCGATGTCTCAATCTGCTGGGTGTCAGCACCGTGAAAAGAACCACTCTCCTTCTCCCGCTTTCTCTTCTTTCTGTCAGAGACTTGATCAGACATTATCATCTAATTTAGACTATGTGTAGGAGCAAAAATAAATAAATAAAGGAACAAAAATGATGAAAGGAGAGCACTTCTAAAAAGATGAATGAATAGGGTCTCGGTGAAGCAGCAGAGCAGCAGGACAGGCGGAGGTTCAGCAGTGGCCCCAGATTGACTCATCTGTTAGTGTACATCCAGCCAGATCCTGCACACAACACCCACATTGTCTGCTGTGCCAAGGAGTCGAGGCAGCACTCCCCTCCTCAGGGGGCCGTTTAAGACAAGCAAAGATACGTGTTAGCCTTTTCCTGATCTTCTGTACACTCCGTCTCACTGGTGCATATCCTCTCTCTTGTTCCTTTTCTTTCGTGTTGAAGTAAATTGCATGTACAGTTAATGTGTGCCATACATGAAGATAAGTGTGTCTGTGAGGAAAAAGCAACAGTGTATCTTACTTTTTCTTCTTTCTCTAAATTTACAGTTTATCAAACCCCACAAATGGAGATTCTAAGACTCGAGTAATTCAGATGGACATTTTTCGTTAACTTTAACTTTGCCAGAGTTCATCCTCATGCCTGCGCGTTGCCAGGAGCGGTTCCACTACATCTGGATGTGATTTTCCTGGCTGTTTTAACTCACTCTTCTGAGACTGACGTTGGTGATTTGTAGAAACAAGACAGAAATCCTCTGCCACGATGTTGACTTTTTTTGTTTAAATGCGTCATAGCGGACAAACCCCTTTGCATCGATTCAAAAACGCAGCTGCAACAAGATATCACATCTCAACAGTGTTGAGAGACAGAGTGAAATGAACCCAGTTGTCTCCTAACATAATGGTTTTTATTGCTGTTATTTGCCAGAATCGTCTTTCTGGACCTTCCATCTTTTTTTCTTTTTTGTGTTCATGTCTTACAAGTCCCCCTTTCTGAAGCTTATCACGATGGGGAACCTCAAAACTCCAGTGTTATCAAGCTGTGCGAGGGTCGCTGGACTGCTTCCCAGATAGAACATAAAAAAACAGATTCCTGTCTGCCTTCCTAAAACCCAAACAACATTAGTGGCACTATCCCACTTCTCTCATCTTCCCTTTCCCAGCTTTCTGTTAAACACACACAAAGTCCCCCACCAACTGTTGTTTCAGCTACTATCTGCTGTCATTAAGCAGAGGCAGTCAGACTGACACTCCCCTCTATGTCTATGTGTCTGCAGCCTGTCCCTCATTCACTTAGCTGCAGCCTTTATCTCGCCCAGGGCTGCCATGCGATAACACTGTTAACAACAGTAATGTGTGGTGCGAGGGAGCCACTGGAGCTGCCACCATCGGGGTGAGTAAAGTGAGGTCAAGGGCTTTTAACATCTGATGACGTTGCACCCGACCCACTCCAGCTTCGCTCAATGCCGCCACATGCTCCCCTGCTGTGAGTCTCTTCTTCCATCTTCACACTGTGGTTCAGTCTTGGGTTCTGAACCCCTTCCCCAGTGGTCTAATGTTAACTGGAGGGAAGAGAAGAAAGGGGTTAATAAAGAAACAACAAAAGGGCTCAGAAGGCCCACGCAGGGGCCCATTTCTCTCTCTCTGTCTTTTTCTCTCTCTTTCTGTCTCTTTTCTCGCTCCCTTTGTCACTGCAGCAGACTAAAGTGTGGGCGATGGACAGCTCACATGCCCTAAGCTCGTAGATACTGTAAAAACAAAACACAGAAAGGGTCGAAAGAGGGTGTTCACAAACATTTGCTATTCTGATTGCTCTACTTACATGACTAATGGAAAGTCCCCGCTGCAAATTGTGAGTATGCAACTCTCCCAATAAAGTCATCCGTCATCATCCCAAGGACTGGCCAGACAGACAGACAGCTATAAACTGGGTTCAGAGACCAAAGCAAAGCATCCCGTCATTACACATGTTATTTTAACAGTGGAGAGGGAGGAGATAGCGCCACATTCAATAAATAAAACTGGCATTTGTGACACCAAATAATAGATAATGACATTAAACAACTCAGAATGCCGGCGATAAAGACCTGCAAGTTCGCCGAGACATAACTCTAACACCCCCCGCGGAAGTTTTCTCTCTTTTTTTTTCCGATAACAAGAGCACTCGATAAGCTGGAGGACATCAATCTTAATTGCAGAGATAGTCTCTGCTTTCCACTCAAAGGCCTTCACCTTACACAAAGCAGCTAATAAACTCATTTGTGATGTGCCCGAAGGTCAACCTCACTGATATTAAACAGCATTAATAAAAGTGGGCTTTGTCTTTGAAAAAGTAGTAAGGCTCAAAACTATTATCTTTGCTTTGACAGTTATTAGTCCATATCAGAGACTGAACTTTGGATCTGTCCAATATTAACACTCTGACTGGCAATGTCCTACACCACGAAGTCGACCCCGCAGCTTTAGCATTCAAGTGCCCGAGGATAGCCAGCAGCATCGTATCATTGCTTTTGCGACATCAGTCCTGTGTTGCCTTTTGAAGTCTGAGACCGTCCCTGAAATTATCAGTCAGTGAAACGTCAACGCCTCCCAAGTTTTGAAGGGAAACGGCCTTTGTACGAGTGGGTGTAACTGCTTCATTATCTCCACTCAATTATATCCTCATCACAGAGTCGTCAAGGCCAAATCTTGAAGGCCGAAGGTTCGAGCTTCGAAACGTAATTGTAGCTCGCCAAGAGGTGGATGTCAAGAGTTCTTGAAACATGTTCGAGAAGGGATGTGGTTTTGTTGGGTTCATCCCAAAAACACGCGTCTTTCAAGTAAATTGTGCAACAGGGAGGGTGATGAATCATGTGATCAGAGCGTTCTGTGGCCATTCTAATCAATTTCATTAGCTGCATAAATCATGACAGACTGACGTTTATTGTGTGGTTGATGGGTTGATCCAGTGGACTTGGAGACAGCTCTCTCTGTGATAAATGCTGCTATCTTTTCGAAGCAGGATAAATAGAGGGAGGGTTGAAACCAAACAGAGGGGGTTAATGGGCACAGGACAGTCCCACAGAGGCTGCTGTGGACCAACAAATGTCAGAATTCACAAGGACAATAGAAGTGCATCTTGACCGCATTCTTAACAAATCTGTCTTAGAAAATTCCATGACGAGGGCAACAGTTCCAGTTGCAGTTGAAGGTTTAGTGCCATTATACTGAAGAAAGGTAATTTTTTTTTCTTCTTTTTTCCCCTGCACTCAGCAAACACAAGAACGTAAATTAAAAATGAGCACTCATCAGGATTTACGGTCCATTACTTGCATTTGGCAGATAGGTTTTATTTATTTTTCCCCCACACAAATCCTATACAAAATGTATTTTCCCTGAAAAGCAGAGTAAAAGAAAGCTTTTTGAGTTAGACATTATCTTTGCAGTATCTCCAGACAGTATCTTTTGGCAGTAAGGGTAACTGCTCTGGCTCCACCGAGTTTCCACTGTGCACCAGTTACAGTTCATTTGGAACACACAAACGCTTTTTGTATTTTATCTCCACATCGCACTCAAAATAATACACATGCTAATAGCAGCTATTAGTACCATTAAGCTGTCGTTATTTTTGTTGGTATTTATTTCATGTATGTGCCTTGGCTCTGTGATAATTATACTTGAATGGAGCCTTTTGAAAAGAGTTTGTAAAGGCATCGCATCAAGTCAAATCAGGAAAACTCACTTTTTAGTCAAATGGTCTGAGGACAGGGCCATCTTTAACTCAGTGCAATTTTGTTTTCAAGAATATTATTTTTACAAAAAGTAAAAGTAAAAAAAGGAGCTCTTTTTAAGCTCCTCTGTCTTGCACAGTTTGGTGGTTTCTTCTTAAACTGATATTTGCAGCTTTCATCCTGCTTTGATGTCACATTCTTAATTTCTGCCCTTCTTATAACATAGTGTTTTAGCTCAATATCTTCATCTCACTTCACACTGCACTCTGTAAAAAGAATATATATCCAAATGGAGAATAAAGGACCTTTGGGAGTATTCGGTCATTTTGCTACTGACGTTAGTAAATAGGAAATCCTCCATGATTTGTTCTCTGGTGCTTCAGCTCAAACCCAGATCCAAAATACCCTGCTTCACAAAAACAAAAACACATTCACACTTCTGAGCGCAAGGTCCATGAGCAGTCCTTGTTTATTTATCTGCTGAAGAAATCTCATCACTGAGTCACTCATCATGTACGGCCAGGCCTTCTAGCATCGTCGTCAGCCTCTGCAGGGCCATGACCCCAGTGTGAATGCTCAGAGCCTGAAAGAAAGCTCTCACTTGTCCAGGGCTCCAAACTGTATACGCGTTCACTCAGCCTCCAGATTACTCGAGACTATTTGTTTCTATATTTGGTTCCTTGCCCAAGCTTGGTTTGTGTGTGTAGTGTATAAAAAAATCCTAACAGAAAACCACAGGATTTATTTGGGATACCTGACCAACTATTACACACAAGAAAAACAAATCCTCTAGTTCATTATTATGTGTGAGCAGAGGCTTCCTATTTCACAGAGCTTATCCTGCCTTGCCATGAGCAAGAACGAGCTGCGAGGCAGAACTTCCAAATCTCCATGTTTATTTTCAAATATGCAAATAATAGGTATTTTTAATAACCCACTTCAACGATATTCAGTTAATTCAATTGTTGTCCCATCTCATTAATTGTTCAGGAAAAGCCCAAGACATAAGAACGATTCAATATAAGCTTTATGTTGTGCATAACTGTAAACTTTTTTTATAGGTTGTATAGGCATTTTGTCCAGCTGAGGTATGCAAAATAAAGTGCCACTGGTGTGACCTTTGATTCGATCTGTATATCCCGAAGTCAAGACCCTAAATCTTATACACATAACCCCCTGCTTGCAGAGAGGAAATATGCGCCATGGGAAGAATAGGGGGTCATTAGAAATGAGGCAATATTATTTTTCTTCCTGCTGCCATTTATTGATAACCTGCACCTTTATCAAAATGAGGAAGGAGGATGTGATATATCATTATCTGAAAGGCAGGCGGCGGCTGCCGATGCCGTGCAGGCAATCCTCTTACAGGCGCAAGGTAGGGTTATTTATTGGGAGTCATGCCTGCAGCTGTCACTGCATCTCATGGGAGAAGATCCGCGCCCGGGCTGCAATTGTGTTTAAACTCGAAGCTTGACAGCGACCTCACCTTGGGACATCACTGATGCCTTGCAGAGACATGACTTCAAACACGGCAACTGTCAGATGTACAGCATGAACATAAATACTTCACTCGTTGGCTTTTGTGTAATGTGCAACACAGAAAGTACCACATGTCGATGCAAAGACCAGTGAATCACTCAGGACCCTCGAATGATGAGACAAACTTGTCTGAAGTCAGCATGAAAGCCTTCCTGAATATTTCACAATGGCATTTACCCCATAAATCATACAAAGGACAGACTGGGTCCATGCTCATTCTGTAAATATCAGCCTTTTGTGTTTGACAAGTGTCCGTGACTTTCCAGAGTCGCACAATAGTTCTGTATGTTTACCCTCCAAATCTAACCTTTGTGCACTAGCAGCTCTATCTCACCAACTGCTCTCAGTGCCGTCACAGGCCGCACCCTGCACAGACTCATCTGAATGTAGGCCTGGATAACAGTGTTAGCAGTAGCATGCTGTGATAACTGCCTGTCTCTTTCTTTTAGGCAAAAGCATTGCCTGCATTCCCTTGGCTTTAAATTCTGTTTGCTACGCTAATGAGCTGTGTTAAACAGAGGATGAATCTGTGCTTTTAAAATTTGTTGTCAAATGAACTATGTATAGTTCCTTAATTTTTTTTATTTACTTCTGGAGAACCTCATTGAAGCTTTTTAGAATGCCACTGAATTCTTAAATAGAGTAATTGCACACCCTCTTAAACGAAAAGACATGGAACAGACACAAGTGTGACTTGATGCTGTGAAACTGTCTTTAGTCATATAATGATTGTAAGTCTTGGCAGGATTGTGTAGATGCTTTGTTATCAATTCCAATGATAGCAAGAGACAATTTAGTTAGTGTCTCCTTTTCTTCCTTTTTTGGACCAGATGTGTTGTTTTAATACTTGTAAAATCCATCATTCACAGTTGCTTCTATATAAGAAGTCAGATAGATTTATTAATGTCTGACGTGACAACTAGTTCTTATTTTGAACCCTACAACGAGAGGCTCCACTTTCATTTTTCTCTCTTTTCTTAGTGTCTGACACAAATGCACTTGCACAGCAGTTTATTATTCACAGTGAAAGGCACTTCCTCCTCCCTCTATACATCTCCCAGATCAATATCCAACCCAGCGCTCCGCCGACACAATAAATGCTGTCAGCCCGCCAAGGTGTTGCATAAGTTCCCAATAAATGTGTAGCAAAACTTTCAATTTGTGGCTTTCTTGGTGTGGCTCTTTCCACCAATGGGTTGTCAGTCAGAGCCCAGGTTCAAAAAGCCCTGAGGTTTGTTTGCTGCTGGTTCTTTTTGGAAACTTGTGGCTTTGTGACATCCGCAACTATCCATTGGCCTGTGTTGCCATATTGCCTCATATTATCCACAGTTGAGGAAAATTGTCTTTGGCAGCAGAATGCTAGCATTTTCCTAAAACACAAACCTCCAAGTGGGGCCCTCTTCTTCTTCTTGTGCCTGATGATGATGGTGAGCTTTAAACGGACTTCTAGTTCTTTGGCTACATTACTTGGTGGTTCTCATTGTTAAAACGACAGACTACTGTGTGCATAAATATCTGTTTTAAGCGCTCCACCAAAACCTGCATGTCATTTTTGCAGTTTGTGCACACTACATCTATTTTTGCTCTGACATTCCTAAACAAGAAATGAAGCAATCCACTTGTCGAGTGTCTCTGGACTCTGTAGGTGGCAGCGGTTTCATCACACAACAACGGGGTTTGTTTTATGTGTTAAGTCTCGTAAGCCAAAGAGAGGGGTGCACACATACATGTGCACATACTTTTAAATTACCACCGCTTCAACGTTTTTACTTTTCTGTGAGACATATTGACATGTCAGCATCCGGCTCCTAGATACAGTACAACAGAACTATTTTACCTGTCCTGCTGTAGTGAAAAATCTATCCCTGTGAACATAGACAAGCCTCTATGTAGACCTGTCTCACTGACACAGGGTAAGAGTCACTTTGAGAACATGGTGACACATGCAATAAATCATAGCTCAGCCGGTCAGCGGCCAATCACATTTTCCTCTCTTAATTAATAGCTTATTTATTTGCTTGGCAGGGTCCTGCAGGGAGGTTATTCTGTGTGCACATTTCCCTGTGTTATGTGAGTGGTCGTTGCCGTGCATGTGTGTGTGCGCGCGTGTGTGCATACAGTATGCCAGTGTTGAAAGAGCATCCCCACCTGGCCTTGCGTTGGTTATTACCATCACTATTCTGTACAAACTGTTCTCTTTCAACACGAGAAATGCAAAAACAAAAGATCTTATTGGGTAAGTATTCAACGGACAAACAATTTTGATTATAATTACAGAAAATTTAAAGCCAGGAAGATTTTGCGATTGGCAATTCTATGTTGGGCTTTGTGTTCCTGAACCCAGGAGGAGATTTGGAATAAACCCCGTCTGCCTCCACCTGAGGCTGACACACATTACGGCATCAGCAGAACCACCCATGTCTGTTTGGAAGTCAACTGTTGCAGTAGTCCTCAGTTTCATATTACTCTTGCACAATGCAATGCACAAGCCTATTTACATTTTGCATGCAGCTGAACGGAGCAGGGGGACTGGGGGTAGGGGGAGTCTAGAAACTGCCCTATAGTTGTTTAACGCATGGGAGCATTTTAGGCAGCCCGGCCAAGCTGTTGGTTTTGTAAATTGTTGCAGCTGTTCTTCAGCGAAAGAAAGGGAAAGTCCTCTTTTTTGTTTTTGTTTTTGTTTTTTTTTGGTTTTTTTTTTTTTTGCTCAATGTTATTAAAATAATCACTTGTACCTTAGAAGTGATTATTTCTAATATTACTATAGCACTTTTTTTTTATTAATATTTTTTAATTTCAGGATCAGAGTTTAGGAAAAAAATATATCACACAATTGCTTAAACCTTTTTGATGAAAAAAGGATGCTGAAATTGCCTTAGAGATCCTCTGGAATCAATTGATTTCAGCATTTTGATTTACATTTTGTAATATGTAATTAATTTGGATATTTTTAGTAAAATAAAAGTACAATACGGTACTGTGACTGTGTACTATTTCCTTGCCACCAAATGTATGGCTTCACCTACAGTCAACCTGGCATTTAAACCCTGCTTTAATTAATCCTCAGCACTGGGATAACGTGTTTAAACTGAGACCCATTACCAGTCAGTATTACGTGACAAACTGTATCGTGGCCATGAGGGAAACTGCAGCTCATGTGTGGGATGCTGTGTTTACTCTTTGAATCTGATTTCGGGAACAGGATGCCTCTGTAATGGTTTAGATGATGCGTAAATAGGCTGAGAACACTCTTGTAAGTATCTGTGGCGTAATTGTTCCCATTTGGTGAGGTCTAGAAACAGATCCCTCGAAAGTTTAGTGTAGGAAACCATGTACATCGTGCACATATGGCCCATCTGGTTTGCTGTTTCGTTAGAGGAGAGAAGAAGATGAGTGGGCACTTCTGTGTGCTACTGTGGTCCCAGGTAAACCTTCTCTTTTAGCAAAGAGGACGCAGTGATACAGACAGACAAGCATTGGACATCTTGAGGCAAACCAGAGGTCATGCTCACAGCTCACAAAGATTTGTGAAGTAAGGCCTTGTGTGCAGAGGTGCATAAAAGGACGTTCTGTGTGCCAATGTGCAGAGAAAAACAGCAGAGTTTCGGTGGAAGATACCACAGCTGATAAATGTCTCTTTCCCAATCATGGTGGACCACACTAGTTTGGGAAAACATGAACTTGAATATGTCAGCGCTGATATAAAGGCAGCCAGTCTTGTCACAACGCCCAAACAAGACACCTACTGTTAAAGGGCAGATGGGGAAGATGGCAAGCAGGAAAAAGGGGAGGCTCAGATTCGCCGCCTGCCTGTGCTTACGTTTTTACAAGACTAATTTCACTTCAGGTCAGTAAAAGTACCAGACTGACCCAGCTCCACCCAGAGCTCCTCTGAGAACAGTCTGCACCTCTTCTTTGATCGTCATTTGCCATTGGGTGGGGGCAGGGGGATCTGGGGGAGAAACTCTGTGTTGCCATTCTATCTGAAATGCCCCCTCACTGCAGCCCCAAGTCTCTTCATCATTTACCCACTTCCTTCATTTCCTCTACCAGACACTGCGAGCATTCTACCACCCATCTGCCCCCAGTAAATATTGCTTGAAGGCTTAATTATACACATCCACACTCGCAGACATGGGCGCAGTCTCAGCAAAATTTCCTGTAATGCTGAAGCAGAGAATCAGCGTCAAATCTGTGGGGCATTTATTCATCAGAGAGAGAGAGAGAGAGAGAGAGAGAGAGAGAGAGAGAAAGAGAGTGTGAGTTCTTGTATGTGTGTGTGATGTTTGCTTATGTGTGAGTGTGTTTGTATGGGTGTTTTTGTGACCCCGCTTCCAT
>CAAE01014710.1:239951-253801 GCA_000180735.1 Tetraodon nigroviridis
CACGTAACATCAATAATCTCATTTATTTTCTTCCCGCCCTCGCTTTCGCTTACCCAACTGACTCCGCACAAACACACAGAGGGCGCCGCGCTCCCCCATTCTCTTGGGTGTGTCTGCAGGAAATGTGAGCCACGCAGCACTCAATAAAAACAATTTTTTGCACCATTGATCCCACAACACTTCTTTCTCCTTTTTTTGTTCTTTCCTCTTCCTTTTTCTTCTTTTCCCAGTCCTCCTCGGTGGAAATCTGTTTTCCTGACTTTGTTGTTGCTCGAGCCATGAAGCAAATGTTACGAGATGGCTGAATTTTATGAAGAGCAGCAGGGGGCGAGAAAAACCTATGGCGTATCCACCAGTGATGAGAATAAATAAGTCACCAGCTAGGTCGGGTATTATACGCACACGGATCGCAGTATGTTGTGTGCCCTTGCGTGCGCTTGAGGGACTGAAGGAATAATGCCAGCCTGTGCACATCTGTTAGCATTGTTTCCACCTGGAAGAGAAGCCCCAGCAGGTGCCACTTTGAGCTCCCTTTAAAGATCAATATAGCTAAAGTCCCTGAACTCTTCACACTTTGCTTCTGTGTTCATTCCCCAAGATGTGTTCTGCTTCATTTCCTCCATCCACCAGGTTGTTGTTTATCCTATTATAGCCCTAATTGCCATGCTTATAGTAACCTTGCAACACAATGCTAATAAAAAAAGGGCTAATGGCACATGAGGGTTATTTTAGCAGGTATTATATACCCACATGGACACACCAGTGTGCAGAATGCCCTTGTCCATCATTTCTTTACTTTTTTTCTTGCTCTTTATGCAATTTTCCTTTTCTCCTACCTAGTTAACATTAGCGCTCTGTGAGGCTCTGAAGTAGAGCTAATGTGTCACCTCAGTGCTCTCAGTGCTATGGCTTTTTAATTAGAGTTGCAGTGCCAAGCGGCCCAGATGGAAGCCTTCCCAAAGTGGGCTTTCTTGCCATCCATCAGCCATTTCTATTGTTTGCCTTCCATTTACATATATGCACAAACCTCAAATTAGCTAGCGGCTCCTTAATTGGACATGTGAGGGAGAAAGTAGTTGGTGCAGTCTGGGGGGGCATTCAACATGTTTACCTCTTAAATACCCCGCAAGACCTCTGGGTTCCAGCACTCAGGGAGGTCACAGTGGTTATGTCCCGTAGGGTAGAAATGTGTGTGAGTTGGAATAATTAGTAAAGCTAACAAGTTCAGGCCTTTGTGAAAAGTAGTGTGCATTTTTTTTGTTTTGTTTTTTGGTTTGGTTTTGTTTTGTTTTGTTTTGTTTGTTTTTTGCTCAAAAGTTTTTTTCTTTTATGTTGTGAATTTGACAGAAGTAATCAGTCGTTGGTCAATAATAGATAATGACATCTGAGTATGGAACAGTTCTCAGTGTTATCAGTACTAATGGTCCAATTCAAAGGATCAAATCTTTCAAAAGAAATCTTCTCTGCAACGTTTTAGACATCAGACGTCTCCGTTTCTGGCATCAGGAAAGCAGCAGTGTGTGATAATCATGACAAATGGACCCAAAGCATTAAAGCTGTCATTTTAAAGAAAGGACCGATACTTCAGACTTGTGCAAAGATTTGTTTTTATATTTTAAGTTCTGATGACTGTACCTTGCCGCCTTGCTGTGTGAGGTGCATTGCTGTGTTTTGCTTTCAATGCTGATTGGCCAATTATGGCTGATTGTGTTCCTCCAGGAAAACATTATCCAAGAGTTGCTCATGAACGAGCAAATTATGCTTCAGCTTCTAATGTGACCGTGGGGAGCTCATGGCTGCTCCAGGAAAGGTTCTTTTTTCTTTTAAGTGGGGAGGGAGACTTTCCAAAGACCCCACAGACTTAAGGTGACAGCTTTGTTAGTTAAAGGATAGGTTGAAAGTCACTGTTGTTTGCTCGGGTGACTGATGGCGACTGGGATGCTGTGGGCTGTTCTAACATCAATTAAAAGTTTTCAGGTGCAGGTTAAAGTCTCTTTGTGCTCTGCCTTGCTGCTATCTGCATTCTGTACCATTAGCATCCTACCTAATTACTATGAAATGGATAACATGTTATTCACTACTACAAATGAGTAAGGAAAATATCCAACATGTCTTTTGATTTGTTTCAGCTAAACTAGCCACAGCTAATGCATACCTAATACTGTGTGTGTGTGTGTGTGTGTGTGTGTGTGTGTGTGTGTGTGTGTGTGTGTGTGTGTGTGTGTGTGTGTGTGTGTGTGTGTGTGTCGGGGGGGTGAGGGGGGGGATGATGTGACATTTCAGGAGCAGTAGGACAGCAATATTGTGTGTCACCCCAGAAATCCTTTCCCCACTGTGTGTATGTGTGTGTGTGTCTGTGCGCACACCCATGCATCTATGTGTGTGTGATTGATGACACTACTAATAGTGTGTGTAAACACTGGCAGCCCAGTTATCTCTTACCCGACAGAGAGGGGAACGTTCATGTCAACAGCTGCTGCTCCTCCTCATTTATCTCTCTCTTCCTGTCATCCTATTCCTTTATTCTCAGACTGCTTATCACAATGTTTAAATGCTAAAACACTTTATTAGCCCCTCTGTATTTCATAGTATTATTCACATTTATTTATTAGCTTGTTAAAGGCCACGATTATGCAGAATGCCTATCTGTAATAAAAAGCAATTTTGAGCAGTTATAAAAATACATTGTTGTAATAAATAGTTCTTATTTCATGTAGCGATATTCTGCTTTTCTAGCATCTTTGCTTTTTTTGCCCTCTATCATCCTTTTGCTCATTCATACACAGCTGCTGGGCGCCATCTCAACGACGACCCCCAATCATATTAATACATCCTTTTGGCCATTAACTTCTCGAAGATGTGTGTGTGTGTGTGTGTAGTGTGTGTGTGTGTGTGTGTGTGTGTGTGTGTGTTTGTGTGTGTCCTGTCATACATCAAAGAGCAGATTGATAGCCATCAGCCAGGCCTCTGCCACTGACACACTCTTAATATTGTGTCTAACACAAACCAGATGTAGGCAGGGCTTGTCTGACAGACACACTAATACACACATGCACACACAATCACATACACACACACACAGCACGGTCTCTGGCTGACTGTCTTTCTTTTAGTTGAAAGGATGAGTACTGTTAATTAAGATTTTAATAAAGCAGACATATGATCCATATTACCTGCTCGCCAGGGTCCTGGAAAGCCTGACTCTCCTGGCCGAGGCTAATGAGACAACAGAGAGGTCATGGTGCAGCAGCAACTCTGTCTGCCCCACATCCGGACTTGCAACAGAATTTAAATGTAAAAGAAACATCATTTAAGATGAGGTGGTAGCTATAAGCTGTAGTGCCGACGCTCAGGGCAGGAGGCCTGAGCCATGATCTCAAAGGCTGTATTGTGTTCACAATTGAACGTAAGCCAAAAACCCTGTGTAATATCATAGCAGAGTGAGGGAGCAAGAAGTGTGGAAATGAAACAATGGTTTACACAACAGTTAAATGGGCCTTTTCCTCTGCTTCTCGCCAGCAGGCCTAACACTCAGAGAGGAAGCCTTAATGGCCCTCCTGTCCTGGCTAGTCTCAGCCCCCACGAGGGCAGAGGAGGGGAGGCCCAGTCGAGCTCCACATGTGTGTGTGCAGACACACAGGCCGCCCTTGGACCGAGACACGCTTAAATAGGCACGCATAGGTTCAGCAGCCACCCACAGAGCACAAATGAGAGCACACACACTTTAAATTATCCTTTGGTAGGACTGAGGAAAGCCAGATATTCTTCTAATCCTGTTCAGAGAGAGTAATACATCTCATAGCATCACATAAGCCTCAACGGCTACAACTAATCCTCTTGGGTGGAGAACCTCTCCTCGACCAACAGAAGTGCAGTCGAGGCGGAGGACGTGTTTCATTTTACCACTTTGATGTCTTCCATAAACGGAAATGCCAATGACATTGTGTCCTGTAACTTCATCTGGTCATATCTCTATCGGCATGTCTGTTAATAGAGACCATTTACTCAGAATACAAAACAGTTTACAGTACACGCTAAATGTGTGTGCTTCGGTTGAACAAGTCTTAGCCTGGTTTTCAAGTTATCAGATTGAGAAGCGAATGTCTGATCACGCACGGTGAATGAGACAAAATAGGGGCCGGTCACTGTAATATTTATGGTTCTGCGGCAGCTGTGGCATCCTGCATCCAGAAACCAAATGCCTTTACACTAAAAGAAGATACATTAATAATATGGTTATAAAGAAATGACATCGCTGATGCTCGATACCGAACAGGAGCCGACAAATGGAGGGAAATGTTCTCTTTGCTGTTCAGTCGCTAAACGCGTGTGTTTTCTGGTTCTCTTTCTTACTTCTTCTGTTGTTTCCCATTGTATTACAAAAACTGTTGTTGTTCAAGGAAGTATTCCCCTATTAGAGTGTTAATAAATAATTGATAGCGTTACACACTCTGCAAGGTTTAACCGAACAAAACTTCCCTATTTGTGTTTGCACAGTTCCACGAATTGTCTCATTCTGTGTTTCACTTCCGATGTCAGTCGATAGAGTGGAGGTCAAGTTGTATCCGTTTTGTATGCAAGCTTCCTCACCTTATTGTTTCCTATTATTCTTGGCATGGATGCACCAGACTTGATTGATTTACTTGCTTTGCTCAAGCTCAGGAAATGATATTTTATATTCCCTTTATGTGCTGGATGCACACAACACTCTCAACACTTGCGGCAAATACTTATGTATGGAGATGAGAGCATGTTCCTCTGTCTACTCTCTTAAATATGTGCGCACTCCTGTTTGTCGCACGCACATAACTGTTAGCCTTTAAATGCCACAGATGTGCGACCTGATGTACTGTTCATATATATCTAGCCTTTACACTGCACCTGCTTCATTATAATGAGCTAATATATCTGCTCAGTAATTGCCCTAAATACATATCATAAAGGCCGGCCTATAAAAAGCTGCAGAGCAGTAAAACAGACATGGTATGACGGTAACCTCTGCTCAGACAGACACATCACACATACATTAAAACGGGTGTAGGCAGACAAGAAGTCGCGCAGCTGAGCACATACACACGGCGCACATGCGGGCACGCACAACCACACACACACACACGGTCCAGCTCTTTAACAAGGGGCCATAAATAACACAAAGCCGTTTCATTAATGAGATCCAGCCTGAAAATCTTGCTGCCTCTTTTAAAGTGTGCACACTTCCTGTTTAAAGTCGCCTCAACCTGGCAACCCAGCACATGGCAACCCCCCTCAATTAGATGAGCTGCAGGGGTGCAGAGGTGTCGAAGGTGGCTCAGATGCTAAAAATAACACACTATGGCTGTAGTCTTTGGTCAGATACAGAAATGTCAGCGACCTGCCACCACTACACCGTCACATTTGGCTTCTTATGCCACATGTGTGGGAATGTTTAGCTGGTTTAATGGGGAAAGTTTAAGTCAAGAGCAAAGTCTGACATGAGATTGATTCTTGTGAGGGAGGGAGCTGGAAACTGGAACTTTTCACATGCCTGTTTCTCGTGTGGCACATGCACACTGACCACAAATGATAGCTGGCGCGATGGCAAGTGTAGAGAGGCTGATTTAGGAGGAGCATGTTGGGTCATTAGTGAGCCGGGCCACATTCTGACACTCACAATGCATATAGAAACACACACACAGACACACACACCTACTAAAACCCAGATGGTTTTTACAAGGCCCCAGGCCCTCCCCGGCCTGCCTGCCTGCCTGGTTTTTAATTATGTTGATGGCTGCCCAGCCCAGATAAAATGGGTCATATTTAACACGCCTTCACTCACCTTTTCATACACACACACAAACACACATATGCAGAGATGCAATATTCAACACATATGTTCGTCAACGATTATGTGTGTGTATCTGGATGGGGGATATTTCCAGCTTGTTTCCTTTTTAGTTGTCATTAAACTACCAGACTCGACTACACAGGTGTACTGTTACATCAATGATCACACACACGCGCGCGTGTGCGCGCGCGCACACACACACACACCACTTTATACTCAAAGTTTGGCTCTTTCTGATAAAACTGCTGATTCTGCTCTGTAAAGACTTGTCAGTGAGATCTGATTTAATTGCTGGGTCCTGAAGTGACTGCAAAATTTTCCCAGCAGATTAGACTCAAATATGTATGGAAAGCCACTGATAAATAAGTGCATAAATAAAAATAGAACAGGGAATGTGTCCAACTAAGATAATACATTCATTGCATGAAATGATCCCACACACACACACACACACACACACACACACACACACACACACACCACTTTATACTCAAAGTTTGGCTCTTTCTGATAAAACTGCTGATTCTGCTCTGTAAAGACTTGTCAGTGAGATCTGATTTAATTGCTGGGTCCTGAAGTGACTGCAAAATTTTCCCAGCAGATTAGACTCAAATATGTATGGAAAGCCACTGATAAATAAGTACATAAATAAAAATAGAACAGGGAATGTGCCCAACTAAAATAATACATTCATTGCATGAAATGATCCGAAGATGGGGCTTTTACGGTTTCATGTACCGTAAAGTCTTGTGTGACAGGCCCAGATGTGTCTAACTGTCTCCCCACTGGACATGTAACTGTGAAGGGAAATGTCAGCACAATTTTACACTTAATAATTCCTCCTGATAAGGTTTACGATTCACAATTTTTTTTTTAAATGCACCATTGAAAAGACATTATTTTAAGTTTCTGTTTGATTGAAATCACCCTTTTTAATAAACAGTTTGACTGAGGATATTTCACTTTTTCATTTACCTTTCATCCTCTGTATATCTTTCTTTCAGTCTTTTTGTCCTTTGTCTTCTTCATTCTCTGAGTGTTATTGATAGGGCTTCTCATGTGCCATCCGCCCTTCATTTACACCCACACACACACACACACACGCACAAATGTGGATGGACACACACACTCATTTACACTGTTGAGTGATGTGGCAGGGTTGGGTCATCCTTGCAGGCTTCCATCCATCATATATGCTCACACACACACACACACATGCACAAAAGACACGTAAATGTGCAAACACACTGGAGCCGTGGGGATCTGTACTCTGTCAGACATTTTATTAGTCTGCCTGTGTGTATACGTGAGTATGTCCATGTTAGGGGCCTTCCAAATGAAAACAGACCCTTCTCCTGAAAGGATACACACTATCACACACACTTCTTTATTTCTTTTTAGCCCTCCTGCACCTTAATTTGCAACACCTCTAACAACCATTACAGCAGCTCCCTTCACAGCCACTCAATCTGTCATTGGGTGCGTGCACGTGTGCGTGCGTGTGCTTGTGCTTGTGTGTGTCTGTGTAATTTTTGCTACTTTGTTTTTGTATACGTATGTGTGCACAGCTGCAGAGAAATGAGGGAAGTTTCATTTCCACTTCAGCGCTGCTGCTAGAGTTCATATCAGGCTGCCCCCTAGCTGCTCGAATGAACATTACACGTGTGTGTTCTCACTGTGAATTTTAACAGTTACACACACACACACAACTATTAATTGATTACTTGCCTAGATAGATTTAAAGAAAGTATGTGTTGAAGTCGTTTGATTGGTCTTTTGTTATTTGAAGATGTGTTACTGTTACCTCAATAAGATGTCTACTTTTGCTTCACTGCATCACATCTGCTCCTGACCAAACAGAGGAAATGTTACAGTTGATAGCAAAGTCTGAATTTATTAATTCCAGGAGACGTGAGACATAAAATCTGAGCTTCTCTTCATGTTACGTACAAGTCAGAGGCTTTCAACAAATTGAGCTTTAAAATTGGACAAGCGGCATGAACTGCTCTTATAGTCACACGCACAAACCTAGGTGTGTTCACACATTTAAACCCAGTAGTGCGCAACAAAGGTCCAAGATCATACTTCACACTTAGAAAATGTTCCCCTCGAGACACACAATTGCATAGCATTCACATGTCACATGTAATTCCACTTTTATCTGCATCTTGTATTAAAATCACAATCTCCACAGACGTTTCCTTTTACAGGCCGGCATCACACACAACCATAATATACACCTTGTCACTTCTATCCGCGCATACAAGCAACTTTCCAACTGTGATTCAGCCCTGCACCCTGCACACATCCGTCACATGTAAATGGTGGAGGAGAGGGCATGCCGAGACATCCATTAAAGGTTCCTAGCTGTCAAAGGTTCCCCTTTGTGTTGCAAGAAGCGATATAAGTGTCGTGCTCTTATCAGAGCTTCCCGTGGAGTTGCCTCTGCATCCTGTCCACTCAGAGTGGTTCTCTTTCCCTTTAGTCTCATTGTGCACGTGTGCATGTGCTCGTGTGTGCGTTTATGTTCTAAGTGAAAGACATTTTAAAAAGTGAGTTATGGTAAAAGAAAAACAATATATATTTATAGACTCCCTTTTTGATAACCTTCTACAGGGGTAACAGTGGAAAGAGCTCCACACTAGTCTGATGAGCTTAAAGGATCATCTGATCGCCATTCGATTAGTACTGCCTGTTTAGATTTGTTTTGTTGGAGGTGATGATTTTAACCCAGGTCCAGCACCTTCTTGACATGGAGGGGCGGGGATCAGGGTGAGTGACTAGGTGGTTTAAAAAAAAAAAGTAAATAAACAAACAATCATCCGACGACTTGTTCTTACTCCCCTGTTCTGTTGCACCTCATTTGAAGCCTTATAAATCAGGCTTCCACCTTGAGACGCCTGAGACGGGGTGTGAGAAGAGCCTCCCAGCCCAGCAACACACACACACACACACACACACACACACACACACACAGAGGCCTGCTGCTCATTAGGTCCATGATCAGCCTTGTGAGCGAGCCTACAAGGGAACCCAAAGTGTATGTTGTTGGTTGGGGGGTCAGTATTCATCTATGTGTCTGGCCTGGTCTCCCTACTAAAATAAGAGGTAATAAATACTACCTCTTTTACTCAAGTGGCTCATCTGTTCATAAACATGGACGTTACCTGTGGCAGCTCCCTGAAAACACGATTCCAAGTTAGACAGTTTGCAGAAACCATGTTGGGTGGAGGGGCAGGTGTGCTTTCAGTGAGTGTTTTAACACAAAAAATAAAGGCCTGGACTTGATCATGGACAAGTGTTTTAACTGAAAGCAGAACACAACACACTGTGAGTGTGAGAGAGTGTTGGGGATCAACAACATTTACTTTTCATTTATAAGCACCGACTATTCAAGACGGAAAATATCCAACAATGTAAATTTCTGTTTTTTCCCCACTCCTGCAACCGGCGAGGTCATTTACAGAAGACGTAGCCGCAGTTTTTATTTCAGGCCTGTGGAGCAGCGCTTTTAAATATAGAGCAAGGAGTTTGATTATTTTTAGCCAAAGCACTGACAGGCATTGTTATTCCAAAACATGTGCATGTTAGTAAAGAGGGTAAACTCACACCCCGGTTCAAAAGTAGCGAAACGTTTCTGTTCCCCCGAGCTGTTAACTCAACATTGCAAACATGCAGAATTCGCCCGATGCAGTTGGCGCAATTACACAAACAAGCACACGGCGTTTCCTCTACACCTCCAACCAGACCCTTTACATATTTACTTACCAAACTTGGCACCTGCACCCCCACCCAGCAAAAAAGCCATACCTTCTGCACACGCTCATCCAGACAACAAGAACATGACCATTCACACTTTACGAGCTGGGGAGGAAAACCAGGACCGTGTCTCCAGTGGTCAGTTAGCAGCAGGTCACACACTTTGCACATCTAAAAACGTCAGATGGTTTGTTGGTTCTTCTCCGTCGCACCTCCATTTCCTTCTGCGGACATTTGACTGTGATTAGTGGAGCGGAGAGTCAAGCTCGGGGTCAGTGCTGAACTCCGGCCAGACTGATTGGGACTTGTAATTAGAGGAGTTGCTCTGTCTCAGGCTGCTTCTCTCCAGAGAATTCGCACAGGATCAGTAACACATTCAGCACTTGGGTGAAATCTGAGCTTCAGGTCCAACTTGGTGGGAAGAGTGAGCTCAGGGGTTTCAGCTAGGCCGCCCCCAGATTCCCAGACACCGAGTATCGAAGAGTGAGTCAAGCTGTGTTAGCTGCCCTTCCATAAATCTGATCGTTGCCTCCAAGGTCTGTTTCTCCACTGTGTAGCACCTGTTTCCTGTTCCTTACCTGTATTTTTCTTCTTGGGTGTAAACCATCACTGCCACCTCCTGCTTTTCCTCATGGCACCACACACGGAGCCCTCTCCTTGCTTCCTCCTTCACCTCTATCTTCTCTCATTCTCTGTGGATGCCGGTAACACAAAACCCCCTTTCAGGCTCTCGGGGGGGCCGCAGAGGTTACAAAGGGTGATCAATATGTGCCAGAGAAAGTCTTTAGACAAGGGAAAGAAGCCACAGTGTGTTCACTCCCTCCTCCTTCTCTTTCCTTTCCCTCTCCTCGTCGGGATTGACAAGGTTAGGTGGCCCTGACACCCGGGGACTTGTTGCTTCTGTCTGTCTTAAAGTTGACTGACATCAAACCTCTGGCACAGACTTCCAACTTCCCTGAAGCGCACCTCAATACCAGATCTGTTCAGAGACCCACTGAATACTCCGAACATGAAGACTGTGCATTACATTAAAAAATGTGTCATCTCTTCTTTCTTGTCTCTGTGTCCAACAGGTGGTAGACGACATGGGAAACGTCAAGTTTGCGCTAGACACAGGGCCAGACGCCAACAGCAACAGCAACGGCTGGCTCAAATATGTCCGCTCTGCACCATCATTTGAGGAGCAGAACCTCGTAGCCTGTCATCTCACTGGAGACCAGGTAAGGGTCACGCAGGTATCGGCTTATATCGGGACCTGATCGATTACTAGGACCTTGAAAGATCAAGTTTGATATACACATCGTTCCACTGATAATCAATTGCGCAACAGGCGGATCTAAATATTTGCCAAATGTCATTTAAATGTAAATATTAACTTCAGGTAAGACATTAAAATGTCAACTAAAGTGCACACCCAACAGTAGCAGAACCCAGTGGAATTCAGACCCCAGACGACCAATCTGAAGATCTAACGTAGCCTGTAAAGCTAACATGTCCTATCTGCCTGATACCCAGGGCTGTCTGAATATCTGTGCACCTCCACCTTGGTGGCAACAAGTTTATTGGTCTGCACTGGTGAGATTAACATATCTAGGATATCTTTCACTTATCAGGCCTTACAAATTTACAATCACACTAAACAACAATATGTAATAATATTTATAATCCCGGAGACTGATTAGAGAGAGATTTTTGCTATGTTGCAAACATGACAAGCCTGAGGCCTCAAAGAGAAAACCCAGCTAATTAATGAAGCCACATCTGAATTTGTTAGTTTTTACACTTTTGTCTAGTATGTAGTGTCCTCTCTAGAGCAGGTTAGTTGTGAAGCGTGTGTTGCTGTGTGATTAGCCCTCCTCATTTTAGTAAAAAGCTGGTGTATGCCCAGTTACCCCCATGGCCAACAACGTGCTTCCTAGAGGCATCAGGTGTTCTCCTTTAGAGTGTGTATATGTGCATGTCTGTACGTGCATGTGTGTGTGTGTGTGTGTGTGTGTGGGCTGGGATAGTTGCCAGCACTGGTCGGAAAAGTCCCCTGCAAAGCGTGGCCTCTTCTGTGAAACGGTTTCTTCCCTTTGTTTGTCGCTGGAATCCTATCTTCCTCAGTCTATAAAAAGTTCACGTGTGAGCTAAGCGCACGGTTTGTGCCCGCGCGGTCAGAGAAGGCGTTGTACTTGATTTATACAGCAACACTGTTGGTTTGTGCTCTCATGATTAGACAACAACAATAACGAAAAAACCCCAAATGACAGCTCAAATGCACACACATACTGACACACACATATACACACGTCCACAAAGTCCAAATGGATTCAACTCGGCCGTGTGTTTCCACATTCCTGTCACTCTGCTCTTATTTGTATCTTGATCCCCGTCTACACGGCCCTTTCCTCCTCCTGTCTCTGTCTCCAGCCGCCTGTTCCTTGCCGTCTTTGTCTTCTTTCTGCATGCCCGTGTCTTGATCTGCCACCTGTCACTCTGTCACACCGAGGGGACAGGCCAGTGTGTCCATTTAAGCTCCAGACACTAAGCCAGTGCGTCAGGGAGAAAAGGGACTCAGGCCGAGCAAGACAGGGAACACGCGGGGGCCTCTCAGATTGACAAGCACCAATTGGTTGGCAACACCAGCCTGTCTAATCCTTTTAAGATTTTCACATCGGTGCCCCCTGCCACTGCCACACAATGTTGTAAAGGGACTGGTGAAAATTGTGGACAGTTATCAAAGCTATATAAAGGACGCATATACCTTTTTTTTTTTTTTTAATGCGTTTTAGGTTTGTTTGCATCTAGCAAACAGCTTGGCTTTTGTCTGCCTGGTTCAGTGTCTCACAGGTATGACCCTATTATTTATTTACAAGCGCACACACCCGTGCGCAGCCACTCAGCGCCGGAATGTATAATTCAGCAGAGTATTCACTGATTTTTCTTTTCTTTTGCACAATGTATGAGTTTATGGAAATATGTGCACACGGGGCAAATTCGATCGTGGCCAGTAACCTTTCTGAAAGCGAGTGGACAATTTCTAGGTTTGTCATTAATGATGCACAACGTACTAACGTGTGCGCTGTTGTTACAAATTAAACATTTGTCAGCATCTATAATATGCAAACAATGCTGCATATGTGCCCTTGGAAATGATAAGAGAGATGCACTGGTACTTTGTAAAGGCATGTACAGGTGCCCCCCCCAACTCCCACACACACACACACACACACACACACACAGAACTGTTCTCAGTTGCACTTAAAAATTTGCACATATACATTAACACCTTCCATCGTGAGCTAACAACGCAAAGTGACTGCATGAGCGCGTGTTTGCGGGAATGTCTGTGCAGTGTGTGGGTGAGGGCTTCGGGCAGGGGGGAGCCCACCTTGTCCACCTTCTTGTCAGTCCTTCATCTTTTGTTCTTTGGCCAGGAGCCCCTTTCCATCGCTGTGTGATGTGCCCTTATACCCCACAATGGATCCATCAATAAATAGACATGCTTCAATGTGTGTGTTGTGTGTGTGTGTGCGTGTGTTTGTGTGTGTGTGTTTATTAGGCCACAGTAGGGCATTGTATGGGGCCCTGCGGCTGGCATTGATCGATGAGGCATCTGTCCCTTGAACACTGGACAGAAATACGCAGAGGTCAAGACAGGCCTTACAGCGCGCCTCACTGTCGCACACACACACACACACACGCACACACACACACACACACACACACACACACCATCGCTCTTGTCTCACTTACATGCAAACAATAAAACCCGTAAACATTGAACAAAAAATATTTTGTTTATTCCTATTGTGATAAAAGGTTTTCTATTACAAATTATACATTAAATAAAAAATAAGTATTAGGCATAAAAAATATTATAGATAATTTCGATACATTTTATAGAAATGTACTAAAAATTTACTAATAGTAATGTACAATATTTATATAGTAGAAAAATAAATTACATAAACTAAAGATCTGCTATTTTAAAACGTGATTTTTTTTCAGATACAAGTAATCATATTTTTTTATGTTAACTCGGTAAAAATAAAGGTTGAAATTTTCAGAAAATCTGCCGCAGTGATTACTCGATTTCTATTCATTGATAATATTTCAACCATCAATTGAAACAAAGTTTTAATTAGTAAACGAATTAAATTTTAGGGCGGCAACAGAGGCCCCGCAGATGCGTTTTCTCATCCGTCCGTGTGGTTCCACGAGTTGGTCTACACACTGACTGACAGGGGGACTGCGTGTCTGTCCTCCATCCATTATTTACCCC